>QFEC01031402.1:0-12196 GCA_003316585.1 Gomphus bonarii | reverse complement strand
GAGTCAATGGGCCCTTGATTTGAATTGCCCATATCTTCATCACCCCTGATCAGAATGACATAATTCTTTAATGGTTACATAGCCCTGATCAGATTGTTTCTTTGATGCACCAACACTTTTTTCATATATGCTTTACATTCAGAGCTATTCAATTAATAGTCCAAAAACATCAAACATTGACTCAGTTTTGTGAGTCACTGTATTTATGGAGGTGTTGCAGAATGGGGTTATGGAGTGATTTCACAGGGATAACAAGGAGGAGACTAAATTGATATTCAAACTAGAGGACTATCTATGAATACATGGAGGTTTATATACATTCAGAACATGGGATCAATATAGAACAGGGTTGTATGAATGCAGGAAGAGAACTACATTAGGATACAGGGGTACTAATGAGACTATGGAGCATACTAGAAAATAATGCAAGAGATGGTGATGTGGAGGTCTGTGTGTGACATATGGAGGACCATGTGTCAGAGTGATGACATGGTGATGATGACAGGATGGAGTATCATGTGTGTGGAGATCATGTGAGGAGCTCAGAGGGAATGCATGGGTGTGAAGTGCTCTGGAGGGGTGAGTATGCCTCAGACATGACATGGAGTAGGATGACTAAGGGTGCTAAGATGGAGATTTGTCAGAGATGATCTGGGATCTAACAGGAAGCTTGAAAAGTGAAAATAAACCTTGAAAATATGCTAAACATTAGAATCAAATACTCATCACATATAGGAAATCATTACAAGATGTCAGCATGCCAGAGACATCCAGGCAGAGCCCAAGAGTAAGGTGTGAAGGAGGGCAGGTATGTGCAAGCTGGAATGATGTCTAAGATACCAGTAGAGTGCTTATTATCCTAAAAAAGTAAAATACATAAAAAAACCCACAAAAGCCAAACACAGGGTGATGAAGGTTGGGGAATAAGAAAGAAAATGACAAAGAATTGGCTAAAAAGGGAAAATTACCATTAAAATCTAATGAAATGTGAGATTAGAACTCACATAACTCAGAAGACAATAGAGGGAGGCTACGAGAAAACAGGGAAGAGAAAAGAGAAGAGGATTCCTGAAAATCAACCTAAAAAGAGAAAATAAACATTACAATTGATCTATAAAAGCAAAATTAAATATTCACCAAAATAAGCAGACCATGGCATCTTCCCAGCATCCCAGAGGTATCCAAGCAGCTGAGTAGTGGGGTGTTGGATCACAAATGTGATGGCTGACTCAGCAAGTGTACCAATCTCTTTGTTATTTGATACAAGTACTCGCATTCTACCCATTGCAGCTAAGGACGAGTAGTGCTGTAGCGATTGCGTAGCGATTATATTAGGCGTCCGTTATTTCACACATCGACCTGAGTTGTGACTAGCGGTCCAGCGCACATATTGAGTTAGAGACACGTGGGAACAACCTTGCACATTGCCGCCAAGGGTGGTTCTGTTCCCAAAACAGGCTACACCCTAGACCCACCCCTTCACCATCACCTTACGTTAGTCTATCTCAGTCTCAAGTCGAATCGCATTGAGTCATCCACAAACATGTCGTCTGGGGGCATAATCCTTGACTGGAATCAGGTCAATTTCAGTGAGTTTGCTTGTTGAATCAAACGAGTCAGAATTCGAGTGCTCAACGATAATGCGCGTTCCAGCTGCAAACGGTCCTGTGAATATGCTAATGACCGTCCGTATGTGTGGTGACTGCTTATTGCCATCATCTCCATTCTTACAGCATTTTAGACCCTCCTCCAAATCTTTTAGGACTACTTAAACCCGCCGAGAGAGCATCATATGATACACGTCACGGCGCCGAAGGTGACCAACCCCACGGATGCATGGAAGACACCCGTGTGCAGATATTGGCCGATCTAGAGGCCTGGGCCCACGCTCCTTCAATTCCAAAAGTCTATTGGCTCAACGGCCAGCTCGGTACAGGGAAAACAACCATTGCCCACACCCTCTGCAAACGTCTAGACGCGCAAAACAGGCTCGGAGGCAGCTTCTTCTGCTCTCGCTCAGGATTGACAGATGCACGCCGCATCATCCCTACGATTGCCAGCATGCTTGCTCAATCGAATGCAAAGATCCAATCAGCCATACACGAAGTTCTCAAGAGGAAGCCTAACGTGGCTGATCTGAATGATCTATCCGAGCAATTCCGCTCCCTGGTCGTCGACCCCGTCAAGCTCGCAGCTGAAAATGAGCACGGGACTTATTATATTATCGTCATAGACGGCATAGACGAATGTTCTGGACCAGAGATTGCAAAAATGCTCATCAGGGCCATCCTCAACAGCATAACAGGCATCCCTCTGAAAATATTCATTACAAGTCGACCTGAGCCCTGGATCGAGATCGCGTTTAATCATGTTGCTGCTCCTTCCCTCCTCCAAAAATTCTTTCTTCCAAAAATTACCATCAACGACAATGAAGAAAACGATGTGGGAACATACCTAAAAAAATCACTGTCCATAATTGGAGACGATCGTGGATATTCCCAGCAAACAGCTCCTTGGCCGTCCAAAGAGGAACTCATGAGACTTGGTAGCCAGTCGGATGGATTGTTCATCTACGCAGCCACTGCAGTACGGTACATCGGTGAAATGAATGCCAATCCCAAAACGCGTCTGACCGAGTTGACTTGCTCGGGGGTGCTCCTTGCCTCCCTGGACAGCTTCTACGAGCTGATTATGGTGAAAGCATTCCAGAATCTGAGTGGCAACGAAATAACAACGAGACGAGAAGTACTTGCCGCAGTAACGTTTCTCCAACACCCACTCCCTATTTCCGGGATTGCTTCTTTGTTAGAGATGACAAATGAGCAAGTTCACATTGACCTGTCTGGCTTTCGTTCGGTGATCTATGTTCCCTCCACCAAAGATGGACATGTCACCATCTTTCACGCCTCGTTCCGTGAGTTTATCGTCGATCCGAATCGTTGCCGTGGGCACAGCATTGAGACTTCGTATACCCACCACATACTGGCTATCAAGTGTCTGCAGAGGTTGAATGAGTCTCTTAGGCAAAATATCTGCAATTTGCCTGATGGCGACATTGGCGCACGGGTTCATGAAATCCCCAATCCTAACATTATTTCCGAAACTCTCCGATATTGTTGCTTGTACTGGGCCTCACATCTTGCAGAAGCTCTGGAAATTCCATCAGCAAACACTGCATCCATGCTTTATCAGCTTTATACATTGGCCGACACGCACTTGTTGCACTGGTTTGAGTGCCTCAGTGCTTTTGGAGAGCTTAATACTGGATTTCGATCTCTTAGCATGGCGAAAGAAGCCATCTCGGTTAGTAATCGACATGGTAGAAGAATGTAGCTCATCATTTCCCCAGAAGTACTCCAAGACCGATGCGTACTACGGCTTCCTACTCGAGGATGCTCGCCGTTACCTACAGATGGGGTTTGAGCCGATGAAAGACCACTGCCTCAACACGTATGGCTCACCGTTCGCATGGATCCCTAGACGAGCATTGATAAGGCACCACTATTCGAAATTATTCGGTAACACACATAGAGCAGTGGTGGGTATTGCGGAGTCATGGGGACCATTGATGCATGTCATGGCACATCCTTCAATTGTGAGTGCAGTTGCGTTCTCGCCTGACGGTACACGGGTTGTCTCTGGGTGCTATGACTTTTTAGTTCGTATCATGAATACAACTACAGGGAAGATTGAGCGTATACTGGACGGACATTCAGATTGTGTGTGCTCTGTTGATTTCTCGCCTGATGGGGCACGCATCGCGTCTGGCTCGGACGACTACTCGATTCGAATCTGGAATACACGAACGGGGAAGGTAGAGCATGTATTCCAAGGACATTCAGAAGCAGTCAAGACGGTTGCCTTCTCGCCTGATGGAACAACTGTTGTTTCTGGCTCTAGTCACACTGCTCGGGTATGGGATGCCACCACGGGGGAGACAAAGCGGATACAGAAACTTGATTCGCCGATGATCTCCGTCGCGTTCTCGCCTGACGCGAAACATGTGGTTTCTGGCATGAAAGACAGCACTGTTTGCATTTGGGATGCCACTACGAGGACGCTCAAGCATACACTTGAGGGACATTCAGATTGGGTGCCGTCGGTTGCCTTCTCACGTGACGGGACACGTGTAGTCTCTTGCTCTTATGACAATTCAGTCCGTATTTGGGATACAAATAGCTGGAAACTAGAGTGCATACTAGAGGGACATACATATGAGGTACGCTCTGCTGCATTTTCTCCTGATGGCACACGGGTCGTGTCCGGGTCGCATGATCATTCAGTTCGTATCTGGGATGTGGCTTCGGGGGAGACAGAGCGTGTGCTCGAGGGGCATGCGGATTGGGTGAACTCTGTTGCATTCTCGCCTGACGGGACACACTTGGTATCTGCGTCGGATGACTGCTCAGTCCGGATTTGGGATGTGACGAGCGACTCGGAGATGGAACACAGTGTGGGTACACATCGGCCGTCCTTTTCACGTGACAGTGCAAGCGTGGTTTCTGATTCGCACGCGACGGTACCTGATCTTCGGGGGGCGGAGAGAAACCAGGCACGCGAAGTACATTCAAAATGGGTGACGTCAGTTGCATTCTCGCCTGATGGCACTCGGGTCGTGTCTGGGTCGGATGACGGGACCATTCTGGTGTGGAATGCTACCACTGGAGAAATTGATCACGTGCTCAAGGGCCATTCGCGTTGGGTGAGGTCCGTCGCTTTCTCCCCTGATGAACAATACATCGTGTCTGGATCGGACGACCAGTCAGTCATTCTCTGGAAGGCAGCTACTGGAAGGATAATTCGCCGACTGAAGGGATATTCAGCCTGGGTGAAGTCCGTTGCCTTCTCGTCGCCAGATGGGAGACGTGTAGCGTTAGGCTGTATACACGGTTCTGTCCAGATATGGAATGCAACTACTGGGAAAGTAGAGCATATACTCAAGGGTCATTCAAATTCAGTGAACTCAGTTGCCTTCTCTGACGATGGATCGTATCTCGTGTCTGGCTCGACTGACCGGACTGTCCGGATATGGAATACGACTACGGGAACGATGGAGCGTACACTGACGTCACATTCCTATGGGGTGATGTCCGTTGCATTCTTATTTAATGGAACGCACGTTGTGTCTAGCTCTTGGGATGGCTCCGTGCGTATATGGGACACTACCACCGGTGATTCAACACCACTACCGAAACTTGAATCCTTCCAATTCCCAGATGGAAGCAATGTCACACATGTCCTCTCTGGCCACTTTCGTATCTTTGCCCCCGGGGAGTCCCTGATATCCATCTCACGGGACAAGGACTGGATTCTCACTGGCCCTCCACTTCAATCTTGCTGGATTCCCCCCGAATTTCGCGATTTCAATATACATGCCTTCTCTACTTCCAAAGTGTGTTTTGGATATCGTTCAGGTCGCATGGTCATAGTTGATCTCAAGCCTGTATATCAGTAGCATAATTTTGTACACTAGGGATCAGATTATAGAGGTTTATTGAAAATGTACAAATTTCACAGTGCCATCCTTGTAGACCTGTAAGATACAACAAGGCAGTGGTTGTTAGACCCAACAGGCTTCTTTCATATAATGGTTGTGTACTTCTGAGTACTTCTGAAGCCTTGGTGAATTATCATGTAATTCTCCTGTATCTAATCTTTGAAGCAACCATGGTGTGTACAAAGTATATCTTTACCCAACTAACATCTGACTGAGATTTTTTCATCTCACCAAGATCATCCTAACATCACTCCCCCACAACCACAGACATTGGCAGCACATCAGACAAGGATGCCCAGTTCCTCACACAAATGGAGGAGCTTAAGAAAGAGCATGACATGAGCAGAACAGGAGTGGAAAGAAAGGGAGGAACAGGAGCAAAAGGAGAGGGAGGTGATGGGGATATAGCAACTTTGGCACAGTAGTTATCAGAGAAAACTATGGGAGATCTAAAATAATCATTCCTTAGTGATAGTTGACAGACACTATAAATATATTTGTACAATACCTAAAATAATCACTACAAGAAAAATAATGAGAAATGTACACTAAAATTACAATTATATGACGGCTGGCTCACCTCCTCAGTGATAGTTGACACTGAGGAGTAGGTGAATATGTGGGCAGTGTCTCACCCACATATATGCTTGAACTGGCACTTTAGCGCTACCTCAAGTGCTGGCTATGATACACAAGCTAGCATATGAGTGCTGCCAGGCTGTCAGCACATGTAGGTAACCTTGAGATGGAATCAAAATGAGATTCTGCACTGTGAATGTGCTACAATAAAATGCTGTAACTCATGAACAAATAATAGGAAAATTATTTAAATCTTCAGAAAAAAATATTGGGACATATAATAAACAGTTCTGCCTGTTTACTTGAGCAAAAAAATGGAATATATTATGGTTGAAACTCTCAGGAGGTGATTTAGTGCATATATGCACCCTGCAGAAGTCTAAGGAGAAGGCTCCATATAATCCTTTTGATGAGCTGGGGAGCTCAGGTGCAGAGTAAGGTGCAGATTTCTTTAAGACATGATGTATCTTTGTTTTATTATTGAGTTTAATTTTTGTGTGTGTCTGAAAATATTTAAGTCCTGTGTTGAGTGGCCAAGGTCCTGGTATGTCAGGGTAAACTCAATGGAAATCAGATACAACTTCATATGCATTGCTAATTTCAGATGTCGGGAGCCAGGAGGTTTTGTCCTCAGTGCCTTCATATCTGGACCACTTGACCAGATACAGGAGTGGACAAGCACAGCACCTGTTGACTTTGGAGTTGAGGACTTCAGAGATCTCATATTCAGGTTCACCATTGATGACAATGGGAGGTTGAGGCAGAGTGACTCAATTGGGAAAATCATTGGAGTGGACAATTCCAGCATAGAGATGTGCAAGATGAGGTGTATTGCATGCATGTTGTCTGGGAGTTGGAAGGTGAAGGAGATGGAGCCAACTTGAGCAATGATTTTGAAGGGACCTAGATACTTGTCAGCTAGTTTTTTAGAAGGTCTCATAGTATGGATGTTATCAGATTTAACAAAGATTTTGTCACCAATTTTGAACTCTGGAGGAGGAGTCTAGCAATGGTCTCTAGATGCTGAGTATCATTATTGAGCTTCAGAGATGGTTTTACAGAGTTCTTGGTGAAGCTCATCTAAGTCTACTGCAAAGTCTCATGCACTTGAAGAGGTGAGGTCTCATTCAGGGTGTACAGTGATGTTAGGATAGTAACCCTTGTTGATCAAGAAGGGTGAGATGCTGGTTGTGGCATTTGAGGCATTGTTGTATGCAAATTCTGCAATGGGAAGTAGGTCTGACCAGTTGTCCTGTTGGTAGTTGCAATAGACTCATAGGTATTGTTTGAATATTTGATTCATGCATTCAGTTTGTCTGTCACCCTCAGGGTGGTATCCAGAGGTGAAGTGGAGCTTCATGTTGAGAGCCTTGCCAAGGGATTGAAAGAAGGATTACATGTATTCTGTGCCATGGTCTGAGGTAACATGGGGTGGTACTCTGTGCTTGGACAACATGTGAAGTACAAAGAGTTTTGCAATTATTGGAGCATTGATCCTGTCAACAGTGAGGATGAAGACAGTGTGTGATGAGTCTGTTGATGATGACAAGGATGGTGTTGTATCTGGAGGATGGTGGAAGTTTTTTGATAAATCCATGGAAATGGAGTTCTAAGGACATTCAGGGATAGGGAGTTTCTTGAGTAGTCCATAGGGGCAATATCTCTGTGATTTAGTGTGCATACAGGTAGTACAAGACTTAATACAAGACTTAACAGAGTTGTGGAGCTCAGGCCAAATGTAATCTGTATGTATAAGTTTAAGCATGTGGTTCTGTCTAAAATTTCCAGAGATGGGGTGATCATGTTTGTCTTACAGTGCTCAGAGTTGAAGGTCACCAACATTAGGGACATAAATGGTTTGTCCAAGAGGAGGAATCCTTCAGGGACTATGGACCAACATTCTGTGGGATTGTCAAGATTTGCAGATGCAATGGGGTCAGATAAAAGAGATTGCTTGATGTCCAAGTGTAGCTTGACATCCATTGTTATAAATAAAGAATAAAAAGAAATCACTTAGTTAAGTAGTTATAGTTAAAACAACATAAAAACAGAAAATGGACCAAAACTAGTAAAAAAAACACCAGATATATGCATGGGACATTAAAGAAAATAGTTACACAAATCCAACCCAAAAATCTTCACACTTATAGCTACATTCCTCATTGTTCTATAGATTTTTTACTTGTACTATGGACATGAGACTCTATTCCCTGCTATCAAAGTATGATTTACCAAACCTTGGCTCACTTGGTCATACTGACCAAAGTCCCCACATACCATATAACAAGTTACAGACTTACAAGTTGCACAAGTATGTTCAGCTCAGCTCGGTTCATTCCACTTCATTCTATTCCCTTTTAATCATTTGCTTTGCTTCAGTACCCCTCAGTACATGTATGGGCATGTATGCCCACCTCCCTTCATTCATTCATTTCACTCCACATTTCTTACATTCTGGTTCCCATGCCTTATGCAACAATGTTGCATACTTTATGGCAACTCTGTTTTCTATATAAGTAATTAGTTCCATGTATACATTCTCTGTTTGGATTATTGACTAAGTTAGGCATACACTATCAGTTCCTAAGTCCATCATCCAATTGTTAGGAACTGACAATCTCAGGAACCTACTGAACTTCCACCCAAAATCCAGTGGCACAAACAGGTAGATAGGTGCAATGCAAGTATGTTAAAGCCAATGCCATGTCCACCTTGGCTCATTGGACCGAGCTGAACACCCAAACCAAGGGCATCTGTGCATACACTTAACAGTATAATCTGAACCAATTACCTATGTGTCTTTTATTACTCAAACAATATGCCTCCATGTACTAGAGCTATTGCATGAGCTGAACATAGTCAGCTCACCCCTATGGTCTTATAGCACAGAGTGCATGGTGGGTCATCCACCCTACTTCTCCACTTCAGTCATAATGCTTTGCCTCATTCACTCCACTCTGTTAAGCGCATGCACACACACCCTTGGTTCATGTGGTTCAGCTTGTTGGAATGAGCTGAGATAGATGTGGCATCAGCTTCAATGTACTTGCATTGCACCTATCTCCCTGCCCATGCCACTAGATTTCGGACTGATGCTCAGTAGGCTTCTGAGGTGCTTGGTACTGAATGATTGGACTACTAACTTAAAGACTGATAGCGTATGTCTAACTTAGTTGATAATCTGAATGGAGAGTACATACATGAGGACTAATTACTAATATAGAGAATGAGTTTCCATAAGATATGCAACAACATTGCACAAGGCATAGAAACGAGAATGTAAGATATGGAGGTAAGAATAGTAAAACATGAAGAGCAGGCATACATGCCCATACATGTACCAAAGGTTACTGAAGCAAAGAAAATGAATAAAAGAGAATATAATTGAAGTGTGATGTACCAAACTGAACTGAATGTACTTGTAAGGCTAGTGAGTCTGTAACTTGTAATATAGTACACAGGGACTTTGGTCAGTACAACTGAGTGAACTGAGGCTTGGTAGATCATACTTTGACAGTACCTCCCTCTTAATGGCTGAACCCATGAAGCTGGTAAGCGGAGTTTGAACCATTAAGGTTTCAGATGCCTATCTGAGGTAAGCAAATTGTTTGGGGATTGGATTTCCCAGGGTAGTCTTCTGCCATCACTCTCTCTGTCAACCCAGCATCCCATACCCCTCAACTAACCAAAAATGGGCTATAAAACCGAAGAAGAGGAGTGACAGCTTGAAGCATGCTGAGTCAAGCACCAACAGCTTTGGGACAAAAAATAGAGGGAAGAGCATGAGGTGAAGGAATGTGCCAAATGTGAAGAACATGAGTGTATTGCACACTTGGAGAGGGAGCAGAAGGAGGAGGAAGAGAGGAAGCAGAAGGAGTGAGAAGAGTTGGAGAAAAATGAGTGAGAGGAGTGAGAAGCAAAGGAGCAAGAGGACTGAGAGGTGGTCACTGTGGCCAAGGCCAAGAAAGTGGCCGATGCTGAGAGGGTGTGCACAAAGGCCCTCGAAAATTTGAAGCTGATGAAGAAATATTATCAGCAGGCTCCCCCAAAGGTTGACAAGGGGAAGCAGAAGGAGGTGCTGGTGGTGAGCACCTCAGGTGGGGGTACTGAGGTGGTACCAAGGCCAAAGGGTATGCAGCCTCCCAAGGTAAGTATCAGTGTATTATTTATTTATTTTTTATTATTATTTTACTGATTTTCCTTGAAGTCAAAAGAGGCCAGACTGGCAGGGCAAGCTGAGCCCAATGGGCCTTCCTTCAATAACTGCAGGAAGTGGGTGGAGGTGTGCATTGTACCCGAGGCTGGTGCAGCTTGCATGTAGTGCAAGCTGTGTAAGGTGAGGTGCAACCTGTCGGTTGGTTGCAAGTGAGGCCACAGTTTTATTGACAACTTGGATGAGGCAGTGAGTGAAGGGGAGAAGCCCAAGGTAAAGAAGCCAAGGGTAGGAACTAGGCCAAGCGTGGGGCTGGTGTTGGTGGAGGTGCTGGAGAGGGTGGGCCCATTAGGCCAGCTTACCCTCTCATTTGAGGCATTTACTCACCTCTATGAGAGGCAGGTGGGGGCTGTGGAGTGGTGGGCCCAGGCCTTGGAGTTGCTGGCCAGGTCTGTTGACCAGTTGGCAAGCATCCAGGCAGCACAGCTGAGCTCAGGTTTGAGTTCAGGACAGGTGGAGGAAAATGTGGAGAAGGATGGGGAAGGACAAAAGGAGAAGGATGATGATGAGGAGACAATGAAAGAGTAAAATAGAAAAGAATGTAAAAATTATTTTGTATAAAAATTGATTTGAAAATCAAGCAAACCAAAGTGAGCCAAAGCAAGAGAGACTAAGAGAACTAAGAATAAGATGTGAAAAATGACAAGTGGGATGTGCCAAGGTTTGGGTAGGTCTTGGCTTGGGTAAGCAAAACTTATTGAAAAAGTGAGAAAGACTGAGAGAGGTCTGAGGGTAGAAAGAATAGCTGCAAGAGCATAATCAGAAGCATCAGTCTCCACAACCAAAAGTTAGTTGGGTTCCCAATGCATGAGAATGAGTACTGATGTAAAGGCAGCCTTGAGGAAGTTGAAAGACTTTTGACAGTCTTCAGTCCATGCCCAGGGTACACCCTTATGAGTTAGGTGAGTGAGGGGTACAGTCATGTCTGAGTAATTGAAAATAAAGCAACGATAGAAGTTTGTGAAGCCAAGGAAGGACTGAACATCTTTAACTTTTCCCAGTTCAGGCCAGTCACAGATGGTTTTGACTTTATCTTCAGCCATGGTGAGTCTGTTAGTTTGGAGGATGTAACTGAGTAATTTGACCAAGTCTTTGTGCCATTTGCATTTGCTAGCTTTGACATATAGGCTGTGTTTTCTAAGTCATCATAAAAGTTTGCAGACATGTTCTTGGTACTGTTTGATAGTGTCAGAATAGACCAATATATCATCAATATATGCGACTGTACAATGATCTAATAGGTTACCAAGGATGTCATTCATAAACCTTTGAAAAGCCACAGGGGCATTGGTCAAGCCAAAAGGCATAACCAACCATTTGTATAAACTGTAGCAAGTCTTGAATGCCATTTTCCACTCATCACCTTCAGCAATTTGGATTAGATGGAATGCATGCTGAAGATTGATTTTTGAATAGATTCAAACCTTGCAAGGAGCATCCAGAAGGTCTGAGATGAGCAGGAGTGGGTAGCAATCTTTCTTGGTTACTTTGTTGAGTGCCCAAAAGTTGACACATAGCCAAAGCTGTTGGAAAATATGTGTTAATCCCCCTTTATTATCACTCTACATCCAAATCATCACTTTATTC
Source organism: Gomphus bonarii (assembly GCA_003316585.1). Lineage (NCBI taxonomy): Eukaryota > Fungi > Basidiomycota > Agaricomycetes > Gomphales > Gomphaceae > Gomphus > Gomphus bonarii. The sequence continues at coordinate 320 of QFEC01031402.1, read as the reverse complement.
CACCTTATCTACTTCTCCTCCTGCCTACTGCTCATACCCCACATGTCTCCATCTGCTGGTCCTCCTACCATCATTGCAGTATTGCTGAATCCTAGCCTTATCCGTCCATCCACAACACGCGCAAGTCGCGATGCGTATCACTCACATGACACAGTCACATCATCACTCATCACATCATCGCATCATCACTCCATCACCATCACCATCATGCATGTGCATCAGTCATGTGTCAGTCACACATGACAAGATTAAGGGCCGAAGAGATATAAGAAAATTGAAGTTGTTTATGATGTTTTTGTTAGAATTTGAATTAAAATTTG
>QFEC01031285.1:0-29708 GCA_003316585.1 Gomphus bonarii | reverse complement strand
CTCAGAATGAGGAAGACCTAGCAGCACAGCTTGCGGGATTTCTCCAGCAGTTCCTTGATATTTTCTCCGAGCTGAAGGGGAAGAAATTCTATATAACTGGGGAGAGTGTAAGTTTTAGCAAGCGTTGGACATCTGAGACTCTGACCCCGTTATTAGTATGCTGGGCAATACGTACCCTGTTAGCAGCTATCATTTCTGAGTATTCTCTTTATTTGCTTTATTTTTTTGTGGTTTACTAGACATGGCAAACTACATTTATAACCATCCCGGGGTAGTTGACTTGAATTTGCAAGGCATCTGGATTAGTGATCGTCAGTGAAATTTTTAGCCTCCACCCGTAACGTGAAGTGACATGTCGGTCTAGCCCTTATATCCTGGGATGTCGTCCAGGAGCAAATCCCTGCAGTGCAATTCGTGCGCTTCACCTCGTTCAGGTTTTCTGGTCGATACTGATATTACAGCAGGTGAACAAATACGAAAATGTCTTTGCGTTCAAGTAAGCCTCCTTTAGTGCCTTCTCATCACAGGCAAGAAACGTTTCGGCTCTCCCAGTGAAACTTTCAAGAAAGAACTCCAAGCCACTGCCATAAGCTGCAACTACGCCGATTACTTCGAAAAACACGTCACTTACCCTCCTAAAGGACTTCTCCCCCTCCCTGGCAAATCCATCGAAGCCGACCCTGGGTGCGACGTCTGGGACATGATCTTCAACGCCGCCCTGATCATCAATCCCGCTTTCAACATATATCGCATCTTCGACACATTCCCCGTTCTTTGGGATGTACTCGGCTTCCCGGGCTCGTTCTCCCAGACACAGCTTGCGCCGCTCTATTTCGACAGGCAGGACGTGAAGCTCGCGATTCACGCACCCTTGAACGTGGACTGGACGGTGTGCTCTAACGTGAATGTATTTCCGCAGGGGGACAATTCCCTCCCATCATCAATGACCGTCCTTCCCAGCGTGATAGAAAATTCGAAGAGAGCAGTTGTCGTCCATGGGCTTGCGGTGAGGCTTGCCGTGTATTCCTGAAACATTTGTGGGGCTGATTGGTGGACGGGACTTGCAAGGACTTTGTCTTGATAGCGGAGGGGTGAGTGCAGTGTCCTAAAACAAGTTGACGTGTGTGAATTCGTATATCTGACTAATTTGCTACCCGCTGCCCAAAGCACACGTATTGCCATTCAAAAGTGGGTCCTCAATAGCATAACAGACCAATCTTTCTCTGAGTTATCTGACACCATACTTGTGTAGCATGACCTGTATGTTTTCCCACTCAGACACTCTGTCTCCTTTCACCCAACTGTCGGTATGATAGGGGGCGGCATGCAGGGATTCCAAACTCCAATCGAAAATGATAGCTTCCTTGTAGACAATGTTGGAGCTCTCGGTAACATGCACAACGAGCGCGGTATGCAGCATTCTCACTCCAAAGTCATTGTAGTCCCGATGCTAATCAATTAATCCCATTGTTAGGCCTTACATACTTCGAAGTATCCCTCAGCGGACATATGTAAGAAGATGTCAACCTTGAAAAGATGTCTTAAGGCTAATTTTATTTGGCTTGGCGTAGGGTACCTGAATTCTCCCCTCAAGCAGCATTCCAGATTATGGAGTACCTGATGGGCTTCAGGATGAATCCTTAATTGGGACTCGGATTATGGAAAAGATGAATTACTAATAGAATAAGAAGAGTTGTACCATGAAAGTTCAGTGCAGATTTATGGGAATTTTCTATCTTTAGAAATTCCCTATGAATCTCCACCGAACTGTCTTTCTAATGAAATTGGCTGTGGCAAGATACCGTGAAGAGCCCAAATAGCTTCCGGCGCATTGAGATTGAGTTTAAACATCTCGCCAATAGCTTGAAGGTTCAGAATTGCCCTTCGTTGCTTGTACCTTACTATACACTTGCCATCAATTGGAAGAACTGAGGACGGATTGCGGGTAGAGAAATAGGCTTACTCTATTAAAAGCCAGAGGAAGGAGAGGACTTCGCCATGAACGATCAGCCGCGATAGAGATCCTCCATGATCAAAGTCATCGTGCCTAGGAAGGCACTAGCCAGAACAAGGCCTTGGTCCTTTAATCTGTCACTGAATGTCGATTCAAGAAGAGAGCGAGTTGTAGTCGTGAAGCTCGATCGAGGAGGACGAGTTCCAAGAGAAACAAACTCATGCCGAAGACAATGTATTATCGTTGAATAATGTTTGACAGATCGTCACAAATAGAAAGCCACAAGTGTACCCCCGAGAGGGTGCAAAGGCAACGGGAACCCAAGGAGGGAAAGTGCGAGGCCAGACCTTTGATATTAGAGTGCGGAGCTCTATACTTTTCCAGTAATCCTTGCAGTGTGACATAGTAGCTGTAGAACTGTCATTGTAGGTAAGTAGTCGGACCTCTGCGGCCCAGATATCGATACTACAGAGTGCGACGGCCGATACTTCGCCAGTAATCCTTGCAGAGTGACCATATATCCGTGTTGGTTGGCACCCAGCTCTTTGGAGCCCAAAACTCTATGGTTGATATAAAAAAACCAATATGGTACGAGAGTAAAGTCGGAAGGATGAGGGGGTGGGGTCCCGTAAGCCGTGCTGGGTGGCAGGTTGGGAGTTGAGAGCCACCTCTCTGCGGCCTAAACCTCAATGTTGGTATAAACGCAGATACGGTACGAGAAAAGCTTTACAGTTAAGCAAACGAGAAATCTAATTGCTGGCGTTGCATTGTAGAGAGGCAGTGAGCATATCTTCAGTTGGCAGGCGGACAGATGGAGATAAGGGTAGAGGCGATGGATGAAGAAGGGGATTATCAACGGAGTAGTGGTAAAGACAAACGCTAGAAGCCGGAGAATCAAATAAAAACATTGTTGCCGTGTGCCACTGGTAAGATTTGTCATCCCAAATCACCTTTACAACACAATAGCGCAAGGACACTCGATCCCAAGGAAATGTAAGAGAATGACATACGAGAGACCGGATGTCCACGCTTCTAAGGATCTCCATAGAAGCAGAGATATGCGGTCTCGAATATGTCAAGAACGTACAGTTTTCTAAGGACTTGCATCCAGACTACGTCTCGACTCTCCGGTTGACTTATAACCAAACCTGCATCCGGTGTAGCATTTCACGAAGTTTATGGTGAGAATGTGAATATATGCGAAACGTGTAACTCACCATTCAACAGTCCAAATCGGAAGCATCAAATGATGCGCTCCCAGGCTCACGATGCAAGAGAATCTGCTGCGACATGTCACCTAATATCAAGTCAAATAGAACACGTGGTCTAGTGATGTAGATTGCATCGTTTCAATGCGCTACGGGTAATTTTCTCACTTCTATAGTGAAATCGTGATACTCGACCCTCGTGTCCCTTAACAGTCATTGCAGTATTTGGCCGTAACTCGTGTCCTGTGGTGGCGCTCCATTTTCCTCAACATTGTATACATAAAAACACATGCGAGAAAACACCCTAGATCGACGGCGTTCCCAAATGAGAAACCAACAATTTGTAAGTGAAGTTTGTAACATTCTGCGCCGAGACAGTGACGACTTATATATCCGCAGAATATATAATACGTACCTGAAACCTGGATGGACACGAACTCCACAGGAATACGGGAGCACAAGAGAGAGTAAAAATGTGTCGTGGAGGATGGAAATATGTGAATGATCAAGCCTTGTAGGTCGTTCAGGATAGTTGTATGGCGTAGAAATAATGCTGATACATTCAGAGTCCAAGTGTTTTATGCCCAGCGACTTGGCCGACAAAGTGAACACGACTGGGCAGAAATTTCAGGAAAGAACCGCACAAGTAAGGATATATGACAATCGCCCAAAGCTTTCGTATCAATCGAGCCAAGTGAGTCGATGTCGACCCGTAGAAATCCTTCCCCACCAGGCGTCGTCGACAGCTCGAAACGCTGAAGTGAGTCAACTTCGTTTATTCAGGTTTCTAGATCTCATTATTTCGCCAAACATAAGAAATCATCATTCCAGAAGACGGCGTTCAGTATCTTTGCGATGCTGAAAATGACTCTGGATGATCGATCCATGTCAGCCGAGTTCAGAAATCAGTGGGGTGACGTGTGAGTCAAGGCCATGATCTTTATCTCCAGTTTCTGACAGCAAGCAAAGTATGGTTCGATCGTCGTCTGTGACTCTCCTTGATGCCCAGGACTGGGCTACTCCACCTGACTCCTCAATAAACCATTCATGTGGATAATGACGATTTCGTTTGTGGTCGTTCGATCATTATCAATGAGCCAGGACTCATGGAGTTTATCCAAAAGTGACGGGTAAATAATTGTATTCAAATCCATGAAACGACAGGCAAACCTTGTTCTTGTTCATCTATTCTTTCTAATAGCAATCTACTGGCAGAAGCAGATCATTTGTGGGCATCGAGGAGAGGGAGCTGAGACAAGTTTCGTTTCGGAGTCTTGAATCGGGTCTCAAAACTGAAGCCCTTCGCGAATCTCGCCGAAACCTGTGGTATTTCACAGACGATTCGTTCCATTATGGCCCACAGTCCTCGTGATTCGAATTATCAATGGAAGCATGTGGAAGTCTCTATACAAGATCCGCAGGTGAATCCGATTTTGCTTGACCCTGCTGTCATTGACCACGTGTCAGGTTCACGGGACGATAAGAGAACGATACCGTGTTTCTAACTTTCCACCAGCTTGAAGAGGTATTTTTTTTCGTGACGAGTACTTAAGAATTATCTGACAACACAGTTGCAGAAGTAATTCGACTAGAGCCCTACCATGATAAAACAAGGGTGTTACTGAAAGGAGTGTGATACATTGAGGACTCAGAACCATCGATATGCTCCATAATCCAACTGATAGTGCATCTATATCAAGCAGAGATTCCTTTTATGCTCTTAATTTGGTATGTTCTCGTGCCTTTTGCTCGATATGATAATTGATTGGGTTTCTCTGTCACAAACTTTGGAGTCAGAGATGATTTTGGCGAGTTAATATACCACTTCATTCTCAGAATTTTCCTCAGAAACACGCTATGATGTCTACGCGGAAGTCCAGGCAATTTCCATACTATGGGTATATAGGTCTGAAATCAGGACAAGAAGGTTGCACCCGTATCCTGATTTCAGACATATATTTTCATGTATTACGATATGATTTGTTGTATAACATGCCCGTAAGTGGTAACAAGCACATGAAAATGCTGCGGATTTTTCTATATCTTACTGGTGAGCGCTTAATATACAAAAAGACAATATGTTCCCCTCTGCCTTGACTAGATCCTTTGCTGCCTTCTGCTCGATGTGAAAATTGTGCGATTGAGCCTTCTCTTATCACGATTCAGACTTGCCTTTGGCAATGATACTTCATTCCCTTCAAGAATTCACGCGTTGATTCCTCCCGTCTCACATGGTATGGTCCACCAGAGCACTATCGGTTGGGAAACCCGGGAGAAACCCGAATTTCTCCCCTCAGATATCAGCCCCATCCTAAACCAGGATCCTCGCGATCTGCCACGTGTTTGAAAGCTACTTTAGTCCGTTCAGGATGATGACGACCCTGATTGATCGTCTAGATTATCGGAGGACATGATACGCGTTACTTAAAGTTTTACCGAAACTAAATTGTCAAACTTGAGAAATAACAGTATATTTGTTGTTCTCAAACCTTTTTTTTTTTATATTGGACCACTTCGTTCTTCCTAAAATTTTACAAAGTTCAACGGCAGTTGCAGTACCTCCATCTAATGCCAACCCATTAAAACTACAGCTAAACACTGTTTACAGTGATCTTAAACAGAGACTCCCATGGAACAGGTAGGCCTTCAAGTTGTTTAGTCATTACCTTCGACATAATCCCGTTAAACTCTCGACCAGGTGAAATGTGTCAATAATCACTTCCGGATGAACCTTGCCATGATGACATTCAAATGATTTAGAAATATGGGGTTGATAACACGAAACTGATACAACAACTTCAACTGTGACATCACTGAAGTTCCTTTCTTCTATCCTCTTAATTAAGTGTTATGAGATAAATTCTCTTTAAGAACCTAAGGAATGGAAAACAATGCTTCAGCTCGGTAACATAAGACGCTTAATTGTAAAAGACGATTCGGCGTCAATGGTAACTGGTATAATGCTTGGACGATGACTGATTACCTGCAAGACGGGACGTTATAAGAAAATACCGTGTGCTTGCAGATATTTATAATAATGGTTGATAGTATCTATCTATTCGAACAGAGCTTCAGATAGCAGCAAATCAACACTCCTTACTAAGGTCAACAAGTGAATCATGTGATTGTGATTGTGACCGTGACCAATTCAACCAACCTTACCCTAGTGCCACGATCACAGTTTCTTTCGTCTATGCGTTCTTTTGACAGATCCCCTGAATTTGCATAGGATCCGCTAGACGTTCTTTACACCAGAGTTCTATTCTGACTCTTGCATTGTATTGTATTGTATTTTTGATTTGTTTTCATCTAGTAGGCCGACTCGCTAGACTCGCTAGAATGGCAAGAAGTAGGTCCCCGAATTCTTCGACGGGAGATAATAGAGGAATTTTGTGTATCCATAAATAAAACAGGAGTCTTCCAATATGAAAGACTCAGAGCATCGGCTACTGCGTTTTCAACTCCGTCAGTGCCGTGTTTTCTTTTGTTTTGAGGTTTAGATCTATCACTGGCGCCCCCAGCACCAACTCTGCCAGTCCCCAATCTCCTAGCATCAACTCTCTCCCAACACGCAACTTTCAGTACCAACTCTCTCCAAGCACCTAACCTCTCAATACGAATTCTCTCCCAGCACTCAAACCTTTCAGCACGAACTATCCCAGCACCCAAGCTCTCAACCCTTTCATATCCCCCAACATGTTTCCAACTTCCGTGAGTGTTGCCCCAAATGCATGCCACTACCGAATCTCCACTGATTTTCTCTTTATTACATATTCCCGACCGTATACCTGCTTGGACCAGTATCTGCGTCACGCGCTTCCAGAAATTCCACCTGATGAGGGACCCCAACATTTTCTAACACCATTTGCCACTGGACTCCAACACCAGGGACCCGACATTGATTGGCCCCCAGTGTTTCCAACTTCTGTGAGCATTTAAACAAATACATGGCATGGCCCTCTTCATTTACCTATACCTTACCTTCCGCTTGCTTACAACAGGGTCTACACCACGAAGTTCCAGACAATAACGGCGGGCACCAATATCTCCTGCTACCATATACCATTAGGGACTCGCAATCCTATACTCAGCAGTACGCCCGTCGCGTGGAAAGTAGGCTCCTTCCTCCACGAGTTTCAAGTTCTTATACTGACCAAGAGAATTTCTATACCCCACAGAGTCAGCCTTAGCGACACCTGTTGGATACATTCATCCCCGGCTTGAAAATCGCCAGTATTATATGCCGCATCTGCAGCACCAATTTGATAGACTATCTTGCAAGTGTACTACTCTTCTTGTGCTCATTACTAGTCAGTGACCTCTTATACAGCACAGGAGATAGAAGTAAGAGAAACTATGGGGTTAAATTCATTGCGTGAGTCTGGAACTCCCTCGCGCAAGAAACTTCCACATCAATGGAACTCAGTCGTCAGGGCAGCCATCCTCGGCAGCCCTTATGAGCGCCTAACTTCCCAAGAGATAATATTTGCAGTTAGGCAGAGGTTCCCCTCCTGCCCGGATTTCAGCGTGGTAAGTGTTGCCCTTAGATTCCCTCTCGTCACGTGATGGTTAGAATCGCACTTGATTTAGAGAGCCCTCCGGAGTGCCTTGCACGAAGGAAACTTCTCTCTTGTGTTCATCAAGCTCATCAAGTCCATCAAAAGGAGTAAGATTGATTACAGATTTGGTGGCCATTATAGTTCTGCTCATACTTCTTTAGGAAGGTGTAAAGTGGATCTGCACCAACAAACGCGTCAGAACACAAAAAGCTCAAGGCAGCAAAGAGCCCACCCCACCATTATAGCCCTGTTGTTCTTCCTAAAATTGGACAGTCAAGCGACTACAACTATCCAGCACAAAGTTATCAGGAAAATCAGAAAAAATATTTATTATCCTTAGCAGTTTTACTGCCTTAATTCGCTTATTTCAGCATTTTAAGTCATTCTAAGCCCAAATTAAACTGATCAAGAGGTTTCAAAATAAGTAAAATTTACTTGCCACAAGTAGGGTCTTCCGATGAATTTGACTAAGATTTCTGTTGGCTCTATAACAGATATTTTAGGCGCTTCCCACACATCGTAAATGTAATCTTCATGAGGTATACATCACATGGCAAAACGGCGTGACGAGGTGTGCTGATGCAAGCGAAAAGCGTGGGTCTCAGAACCCTTTCGTGGGTTGTCCACCGGTCTAGTGTAGGAAACAAAGATATCCCAAAGGTGTACTTGGGCCAAGACATCGACTTCTGAAAAAACACCTCTCTGGTATTGGAAACATTGACAATCCACGAGAAATAATGCCAATAGTTCGAGAAACTTCAGGATATGGCAACGGTGCGACCGGTCGAGACGTAAGATACTCGACAATTTGGCTTCGTCGCGTCTATCGCCAACCCTTAGAGGATCGGAATTAGGACATGTCCTCACCTGTACAGTTTGGCAGATCAGAAAATACCTTGATATCCACTCCACAGTTTTACAAACTCGTTAAGATCAAGAGTAGCGGGCGCAGAAGATGGTTCGTCACCATTGAATAGGGTTTCCAACGTCCAGCCATTGAGCCTGCAGAGCATAATGAATTTCAAGAGGAGGGAAACGTAGTATTATCATGATACCTGGAGGGAAGAAGACATTGATAAAGAACGGCGTCTTGAGTAACATTGGGAACATCGTTAGCAATGTTCAAATGGACGTCATGGAACGCCACCGTCAGAGTTTCAAGAGATTCGCAATGAGAATAAGGATCCCGTCGTCAGTGGTAACACTGCTGTAATGGATCGGCGTTCTTAGCAAACAGCCACCAGAGTCCTGAGTATACGCAGAGGGGCGACGTATAGTGCGACGTATAGTCGTGAAACGGGCTGAGCAGTCGGACGAATCGGCGTTAGGGGCCGGCGTCGTTGATAGCACTCGTATTTCCTTTTGACGGAAAGGGCCTAGAAAGCTACCATCAGAGTTCTGAACATATGCTGAAGAGCCCATGGTTGTCACTTTGATGTATTGAGGAGGAAACTGTAGATCGTCAATCTCTTTGGAGTTCGGCCGAGTGAGCGACACAAGTGTTAAAAGGCTAAGCACAAAAGACTATTGTAAAGAGTAAGTCAGAATGGTAAGATTTACAGAAGATTTGATACTCACTTCAGTCTTCGTCGCAAAGCACTGAACTGATTGGGAACCCTAGCAGACTACTTATATGTGTGAAGGAACAATGGGAAGAAATGTACGTGTCTAAAAGGAGATGACAATAGAAAAAGGAAGACAATAGAAATGAATGACAACAATGGAAAAGTGTTGACAATGGTGAACGGTCAATCATGTCCACCGGAGTAAGTGTTCGATCTGGATCTACATCACATACCCTAATCTTAACAACAAGGAGAGACTATGGCCGCATCTGGAATGCTACGGTGGCGGGTGTTTTAATGAGTGCATCTCAAGTGAAACTGGCACGAGAAGCCAGAATCTGGTACATAGAACACGTATGGGATAATTCGGGTCTCCCTTGCAGGGTGTCGTTGCAGTCCTGCCACTCGATCGAAGCTGGATGCAAGCTGGGCTTCGGTAGGACCAACTCTAAAGTTGCTTGTGTAAATTCCGATGTTACGATGGTAAAGTCACGGGGGATGGGTTTTCCCTCTATGGTTGGAGAATACGAGAAACAGAAAGACCCGGTGGTTGTGATAGCAGGAGTACGAGAATTCAGGATAGAGGTTGAGGATAATACACACGCATAAACCGTTCCACTATCGGGGGTTAAATCACCGCCACTTATTAGCACCTCCGCATCCGGGTCATCGGACAATCGACTGGTCAATGACATGACATTTCTGAAGCTGTGTTTTGTTTCAATTACGATTGGAACTCGGAGGAAATCGTGTTACTGGCATCCACATAGACCGTGCATTTTTCACCCTCATTCGGACCGTGGAAGTTTCAGGCAAGTAGAGGCGACCAATGCTCTACAGAGGGCCCGATCCAGCAATGTCATTAACGGTGACGCCAGAATACCATCCCCGCTGGCTTATTTCTTGAGGAAATAAAATGGATTCGACCTCATCACCATCCTAAACAATATTCACCTTCGCACTCCACCCGCAAGCATGGCCTACCCCAAGAAGATTGATGTCCACCATCCTCCCTTCCCGAGTAGTTAGACACAGGCGCGATGGGAAAATCATTGCCGTACATAATATGATCTAGAGGGAAGTTGCGCAGAAGTGTAAAGCGTAAACTTGGTACTCAGTAGAAGGCCTTGGCATCGGCGAGAAGATCCGGTACTGGTGGAAGTCAATGGGCAGAAGTGCTTAGGGGACGCCTGGAGCTGGAGGCGGCATGGCCGAGCAGATATGGCCACCGGCGTGCGAGAGGGTGAGCTTGCAGTCTTTGAGGATTCCGTTTAGGAGCATGTCGAATACGGTACGGGCCGTCTGGGCCGTCTCTTGGGATAGTCGAGGACCCGGGGAAGTAATATGAGATGGACGAAATCTTGGAAGACGGAAGAGCACGGGTGGATAAAGATTACGGCTGATCTGGAGTTGAGGGGGGGCCAAAGGGGGCAAAGTACGGGGTCCTAGGTACTTGTCGCCGTAGCGTGGCGAAGAAACTAAAAGTGAGACGGGTCCTTATCACGCGGCGGAGCGCCGTACTTATCGTTGAACTTGCGCGACATTCGGATGTTTTCCTTGTCTCCGCACAAGTAAGTTGGACAAGATGACCGTCTGGGCACCGACCGTCACCATGTACTCGATGCTAGATTCAGGATTCCACGCCGTTATCAGGAACCCATGGTTTAGGTGGCTGACTGCATGAGAAAGACGGTCGGTGGTTGCCAAAAGGGCGTTCAATTGCATTACCGAGAGCAGCTACCATCCCTCTTGCAAGGCCTTTGATGGCCATCCAATGGGTTAATAAATGCGCAAGATGTTCTATGAGACCAATGCGTTGGCGCTTTCCCATGACTGAATAAGTAGTCTGTTGGCACAAGGAGAACTCGATTTTACTTTGTACGGCTCAAAAGGTTAGCCGTCGGTATCTGAAATGCCAAAAATTTCAATTTATCTTCATTTCATTTCATTTTGGTAGTGTATCCCATAGCAGGGACAGGTGCAATAGCTTCAAAGAGAAGTGATCACAAGTGCGACGGCGCAGGCTCGGTGGGGCGGCGCGGGACGACGTACTCGACGCTTGTTTTGAGGGGACATGCTCATGACCGACATCTGCAAAGAATGTGCACAGTGAGCGTCGGTCGCGGTGGCACAGTCGCATGTACTCACTGCGCTTGCTGGTGATGAGTGCCACTGGGTACATTTCATCAGCACGCTCAGCCACACCGAGTTTACGTAACCTTCATGGCGTCCTTCAAGCGGTCTATCTCAGAGCTTTTAGATCCAACTGATCCTTCTATAGGTCCTTCAACAAAGCGCCGCCTGAACGATGCCATACTCTCTCTATCACCAATCGAGCCCTCTCGCTCTCCCCCATTTCAACAACCTTACCAGTTACTATCATTTTCTTACACTTCCTTGCAATCTCCCAAAGATCCCGGGCAGCGTATACGTACTCTGGAATGGAATAACTCATCCATGAAGTTTTTTGTTCATCCTTCACCATCAGCAAATCTTGCGTATGGATATGAGAGATGGATCAAGAGACCAGAAGAAAGAGGTCGTTTAGACGGGTTACTGGAGGCATGCTTACGAAAAGAATGCGAGGCAGAGCGAGCGAGGGCCGGTGTTATTACATGGCGGGGAGTCATCACCAAGTGAGTGTCCGCCTATAAACGGTACTTTATGTCATTTATGGGCTGATATTTAATTTGAGAGAATTTTGACCTTCCCATATGAAGATCGAGATGGTTGGGATTGTAACGTCATGTATGTAGACGGGACGCTATACCTTGAAGAACATCTGAGCGACGAGAAGCTTAGCGAGAAGTGAGTCTGCTAAACGAGCAAAGTGCTCCGGATCATTTATTGGTTCCCTCAGATCAAACTTGACTGGAAAGCAGAGACTCATGACTTATTATGGCTATGCTTTTGAATCGTATTGTACCTCGGACACACCTCCTGACTCAAGAGGTGCCAGGAGGATGAGTGAGTCCCACGGTTGGGGCGGCGACGTAGACACCAATGTTCAATGGTGTAGCGTCGTGAAAACTAAGCTTGGATCAGTCCGGATGATTCTGGGCGGGGAAGTCGACTGCATCCGAGGTCAGCTAGGGAACGAAACCCAAGCATTTGCTCACATCTGAACGTATAGACCGAAATACTCGCCAACCTGACACTTTTGTCGAGCTGAAAACTTCTATAGCCATACGGCCTGGAAACAGATCCGATGAAGTCAAATTTGAGAAGTACGTAACCGTGGCCTTTATTCTTTGACATTGCTTACATGACCATTAGAAAACTTCTTAAATTTTACTTTCAGTCTTTTTTACTTGGCGTTCCTGTAGGTTTCTCGCGTTGCTATGACTATCTCTGCAATAAACAAACCAATGAGCCTTCATTTTAGGAAATCATCGTCGGCTTTCGTACGCCTGCGGGGTATATCCAGACCGTTCAATCGTTCAAAACGATGGACATCCCACGATCAGTGCGTGGTAAACCCGGCGCATGGGACCCTAGTGTATGTCTCGTTTGGGGCACCCGGGTATTCGATTTTTTGCACAATCACATCACCCGTGACAATGATGAAGGACATGGAGTATGGCGCGTGAGGTTTACGCCTGGGGTGGGCCTTTCGATCTACAAATTAGACGACGATGGCGTTGAGGACGTAGTAGGAGGAGAGAATCGGGTGGGGTTTCTACCCCAATGGTACTGGGACCATATCCAACATTCCTCCAAGGCCCATGACGGTGTCGATCCCAAAAAAGTGGAAGTCTCTGCAACAGCAGTGAATGTAGATTCCATTCCTATAGCAACGATTCGGAAGCCCGAGGAGCCTACAAAGAGTCTGTCGGTTCCTGTATCCACTGAGAAAGTTCAGGGGTGGCAGATTTGAAGCTTGCGATATCCACCTTAATGTCTTCCCCCCGACCCCCAGAGCTTCTCAAATGCAAAGCCATACATGACCTCGGTCAAAGTGGATGTCGTCGCCACAACCACCCGTAGCCCTTTCAATATTCTCCCACAAATTTTCAAAAGACCATCATTGGCGTCCGAGAGGCTCGATGTTCCTTGCTGCTCTATAGGTGCGGGCCATGATGCATCGTTGGATACAGGATTATACAATGTGAAGCTGCATGTTGGAAATCATATATACACTGTATTTCTAAGTCATAGTAGTTGACAATCTATATAACAGAAGTCCAATTCAATCATACATCAGTCTCCAAGACGATAGTGTTGATGACCAAGGCAGATGATACCCATGCACTGAAAAAGTCGAAATCCAGGAAGAATAAGAGTGATCAGAATGTTAGGTTGATCAACGCTTCGATACTCGATTGAAATTCCCAAACTTGAAACGGCCCTACAATGGTGTCGGAACCTTCCCCCGATGGTAGTATATATTATCTTAGTGTTCCGAAAGATGAAAATAGATCGGAAGACTTTCGGTGAGGATGGCACTACTTCCCACAGGAGTCTTGAGTACATAACCAGGCTTTCGTGGTGAGAAATATCCTTTGCTTTTTCTGAGTGTCGTGTTAGTAACGAGGATAAGGTGGGGCAGCTATGGAGGACGCAAGGTCTTGTTGGTGTTCCATAAAACGATGTCAAATCTCCAAGACCTATCATTTGCCACAGGATTCTTTGAGGCCTCTGGAGAGGCTCGATGTTCTGTTGGTCAGACAAGCCTGTAAATATTCGCCGACTCATATAAGCAGCCTGTCTTATACCGTTTTTTGACGTTTGATTTGATTTACCGGGTTGGCGCTTATAAGGAAAAGGCATGCATAATCTTGTCTTGGGTTTTCAAGTCCCCAATGTATGTGGTGATAGAAAGAGCTGTTGGACACTGCAATCGACGACGCAGCAGAACATGGTGTAAGCAAGACAATTAGAATTAAATACAGTGTCACGCTTATCATGAGGTTGGAAACATTGCTAAGAGAGGACCGCCGGCAGTAGCCATGCTATAATAATGGGGCACAACGTTGCCTCCAGAGTGCCCAAAACGATCAAGTGCTTTGTATGGGGCGCGTGCCTGAAGCATTTTGGGAGTTAGTCATCACGGGAACGAAGGAGTACCATTAGTTTTTGCATCGGAAATGCCATGATAAATATAACTACTCCATTCGCTAATATCAGAAGTATACTTTCCTCTAGTGCGTCGGTACACCAAATAAAATATTATATAAGATGGCAGGCGAAACCAGGAGTCGCTGTACGTCTTGGACAAATTTAGAGGAGCTCTAGTCACCATTGTTGTAAGGTCTACCAAGATGCCAGTTGACCTAGGGCAAATGTTAGCAACTTCGTAAAAGTGAAAGTCAGGGCTCGCACGATGGAACTCATCATGGATATGAGCTTACATTCAAAATTCAGCAGGGGTTAGAAATTGCCTTAAAGGCATTCGAGCAGTTTGATATTACGGATCGACGCCGATAGATCGCGTACAATACTGGTTCGTTGCCCTAATAAAGGACGACTGGGGTCGTATGTCTCATGTACAAAGTGTTGCAAGAGTCTGAACAATCTGTCGTGTACCACCAGGAGAATTCCCTATATCAGATGATTGACTAGATCATGCTCCAAAGACTTATCTGCATTTATGTATTTAAAGCGCGCAAAACATAGCTTACATGACGATACACGACAGAGGATTTTTGAACAGTGTATAAACCGAAGCATTCAAATATAATTTGATAAAGTCACTCTCAGAGGACAATGATCGTGACCTGTCTCCGACAGGCGGCATGGGATGAACGCTGTACATGGCATATGAAAATGAAGACGAGGTAAGCTCAGTAGAACAACTCACTTTCAATTCACTTCGTTTCCCTATGGCCCATCCAATACCTTATCAACCCATATATCACTACTCCTGATACCACAATCAAAACAGCGATAGATCGTGCACCAATGACAGCCGATTCTGATTCGACCTGAGAAAATAGGGGGAAAATCAGTATTGGTTGACACGGTTATGAGAAACCAAAATAGAGATGGTTTACCACGGAGGTGAACGGAGACAAAACAGGGATTGTAAGATGATGAGGAAAACCCCATCGAGTCGTTTCCGGTATTCGCTGTTGAGGAAAATTGGCAAGTAAATAAAATACAACAATCGCGAGGAACAGTAGCGACAGGAAAAGACCAATCTACATCGTAATATTTACTAGTAAGTGTCAAAATTTCCTTCATAACAAACAACATACCGCGACGGTTTCTAGTCGGGAATGACGAGCATCATGTTCGCGTCTGAGTTCTGAGATTTCTCTCTGATCCGGGATATTTGGCAACATTCCATTATATAAAGTACATAACATGGCTACGTACAGCTCGTTTGATTTCAGCAGACGACAGTATTCCACGAACTTCGTTATGGTGCGTCGCCTGTGCTACCAGGAGAGTTTCTGACCTTAATGCACGAGTCGCCCAGTATATCTCTGTTTGTGAGTAAGGCTGACGCGCACTGTTCAGTTGTAAATTCGTCTGAGCACTGGTGACACGCGGCACCGGAGTCGGACTAAAAGATGATGATCCTCTGCGTGATGATACCGTTGTTGACGAGAGGTCTGAATAATAGGTATATCCAAGGGTCTCAGATGGGACATTTCGCTTCGTCAACTTGGCTGAGGAGCTTAGTGAAGTCCCACCACTTGGTCCAAACAACCGCTTCATGGTCGGTGTAGTCACGTGATATGTGCAGAGTGGTTAACGTCATTCGTGTCACATTGTCACGGATTAACGTGTCCAAACCTAACAGGGCATTCGCCGAAACCATCGTTATAGACGTTCTCCAAACCTCTATATCATGCGACTGAGTCGTACTATTCCCTATGTGGTCCTTTCTTTACTTGTTACCTTCGTTGATGCCGATCCCGCTGCTGGAAATGGATCTTTAGATCCTCCAGGTCTACAGCCTCTCATAAACCGCGCCAACTCCTTGCTTTCCTCTGGACAGTTCAACGAAGCTGCCAAGACGTATACGGAAGCTATAGGTCCGTCACTCGTGTCAATTTTATCTACTGAAATGTTATTAAATCCCTCCACAGAGCAATCGCCGACTTCCTATTTACTGTACTACAAACGAGCAACCGCTTACTTATCTCTTAGCCGTCACGAACCAGCATTAGCAGACTTTGATAAAGTACTGCATCTCACTGGAAACACATTTGATAAAGCTCTCTTGTCAAAAGGAAAGATTTTTGCCAAAGAGGGTCGCTGGACAGAAGCACGCGACATGATAAAGGCCTATTCACGAAAGAATATCGGTGACCGTGCTGCAGGAGATTTGGTGAGTATTCGTTTGTTTATTTCAGTATTGTTGATATTGATCTTGTCTCTGTGCTAGTTGTTCGGATTATCTGAGGGTGAAGTTGCAGCAAAGAAGGCGGTGCAGGCACATCGAGCAAAAAAGTGGGATGTTTGCGTAGATGAAAGCTCGAATGCACTTCAGACTGCAACTCACTCTGTAAGCCTGCGACAGCAACGTGCTGACTGTGCACTACAGCAGGGCGACATCGAACAGGCTGTTGGGGACCTCATGTAAGTTATATGCAACTAGTTTCCAAGTCTACCTGACTCTTATATAGACGACTCACTCATTTCACTGCACCATCTACTTCCCTCCTCCATCGTATATCTTCCTACGCTTACTATCTTCTCGCCCCATCTTCCCAAGCGCTCTCTACGCTCAAGCAGTGTCTTCATTATGATCCCGACTCAAAACCTTGTGCCTCCGCCCACCGTCAATTAAAAAAGTTCGACAAAATGTTTGTCAAACTCGGCGAGAAGGTCGGTGCATCTGATTGGCACTCTGTCATTAAGCTTGCTAGCGAGTTTTCCGCTACATTTGACGAGGCGCTTGACAAAGCGCTAGGAATTGATAGTGGACTACCTGGGAGTGTGGTGCCACGGAAAAAGAGTGTTCGACGAAAAGAAATATACCTAGCCATGTGCAAAGCCTATATAGGCATCGAAGTCCCACGCAAAGCCGAAATTTGGTGCGACGAGGTACTCAGCATGGAGGGGGGCGATAACGATTTGGATGCTTTGAAAGGTAAGGGCGAGGCGTGTCTTGCGAAGGAGGATTGGGAAGACGCCACACGTTACTTCGAACGCGCATTTGAGGCCAGTGGACGGTCGAATGGGGACGTACGTCACAAAACGTAAAGCAAAGATGGTACAATCTCACTGATTTGTCGCTGTAGATTCATTCTCGATTGCAAAAAGCACAGCGTTTACTGGCGCAGAGCAAAAAGAAGGACTATTACAAGGTACTTGGCGTCCCTCGAGATGCGGATCAACGCACCATAAAGAAGGCATAGTGAGTCTCGGCTCGATCTTATGCTTCCTGTCATAACCGTGGTTCAGCCGGAAAGCTGCAAAGTCTTCTCACCCAGACAAGGGAGGTTCGGAGGCCAAGATGGCTGCACTCAACGAGGCATACGAGGTCCTATCGAATGAGGGTGCGTACAATACACAAGAGTGCTATCCGGCACCATCTTCTCTTTTTACTAACCTCTATCATTCAGAACTTCGCTCACGATTTGACAATGGCGATGACCCGAACGATTCTGCGTCTGGACAGGGCACTTATGCACATCCTTTTGCACAGGGAGGAAACCCATTCCAGAATGTTTTCTTCCAGCAAAGTGGATTCAAGTTCTCCTTTAATCCTCATTGATCGTCATACCAATGATACCGTTATTATTACATCGTTGCAATTTTTATTTTATGGATCACCATGTAAGGTATGTTTCGCAGGGTTATTGGCGTTGCTTCAATGTAGATAAAGTATCTAGTATGTATTATGATATTGATCTCGTGGCTGCATGGTATGGTGTATAAGAGATACTTTCATACCCTCATCAAAAGTCGGGATGAAACTGGGCAGTAATATCTAATGGGAAACAAATAGTAGGAGTCCTTGATATACCATATATCGTGCATGTAAGGCATTCATTCATTCATCGCCGAATGGTATCATATATACCTACAAGCACAGTGATCTTCATTACTTCATTAAGAGACAACAATAAACTCTGGCACCATCATTCTGACGCGCGTCCTTGTGTCAACATAGCTACCTTGGACTCATGGACATTGGGTAACAGGACATACACCATTGAGAGATATTGTTGGACTTGGGTAACCTCCTTTTGACCAGTGTGCTAAGTTATAACATAATGTCGCCCTTGACCCTTGGGAAGCCATGGTATGCTGACCTAAAATATGCTCAGAATAATTATAAAATACGGTTACTGTGTTCAGAGCAGTTGTATCTGAAATTTGATACAACTGATCTCCATATGTCATTCTCATTAAGGAACATTGATAGACTAAACTAAGGTGTGGAGTCCAGCGAGTGTTGGGATTCTCTATACGAGTAATTTCATCCTTCGTGCATGCTGGAAGGATGCTGTAGAATTACTTTCATAGTGCAGCATTACCGCAATGCAGAGTAAGTCTCAGGGGACAGCCTCCTGCTCTTTATTTATGGTAACATTCATCTTTTTCTTCTCCTTCATTCTCCTCCTTTAGATTGTCTATACTCCTTGTCCTTGTTCCTCTATCTATTCTCTATTGCTGCCATTGTAGTTACTTGCAGTAGTTGTATGCCAGTACAGCCGTATAGCTGTACTTGATTAGTAAGAGGTCCATAGCCTTTTCTCTTTTAGATTCTCCTTAGTGATATGTATGGCTTGACTTTAGCCAAAAGTTAAGCCAAGCCAAGCTGAATATCATGGCTTGGAGTTGGCTTTGGCCTGGCTTCATGTTTTAAGAGCTGAAGCCAAATCTAACAAGTCACAAGTTTACATGAATATATTTTCAACCTTTTTGAGCTTTGGGAATATTATCAGACCTTTTCAACAAAGGCTGACTTGGTGATTGAATAAGGTCAGATATCATGTGAATTTTTTTCCTCTAACAGCCAAGATGGTAATAAAGTTCCCTTACAAGCAATAAGGAAATATATCATGACACCAATTTGTAGGTTTTCTTTATGTATATGCATTCTTAATCTCATCTAAGGCTATAACTAAATTACAATGCCCATGTAGTTTGCTGATTGGCTCAGCTTTCACCAGATCAGAGGTTGATGCTTCATCTGGCCATTCCAGCCCTCAAAACTCTCCACTAAGTCTGGTTCCCTTGCTCTGAGAGAACAGAGTATAGATGTTTTTCACTGGCACTTAAGACTGATGCAAATAAGCTGGATATATACTATGAAAAGACTATAGGCTTATATCATAGTAATGTGTTTATTTCTGCCATTTCTTCCCTAATTATTCTGACAACTCATGATACAGTGCTTTATCCCTCAGGGAAAATGGTATATTTTAGGAACACTAGTACAAAAACTTACACAGTAAAATTCTTTCTTGTGCAGAAAACATTGTAAGTTATTGTTATCTTAAATATGATATCCCAAGCTAATTAGTAAGATAGTTTGAGGCTTAGTACCATGAACTAAATTATGAAACATCAATATTAGTTCCTGCTGTCAAGAAAGGTAAAGTTAACAACTTCAAAAGCCTGATTCATAAAGTTGAGAGTGATAACAAATATAATATTCCAGTATCTATCATCTATGCTAGTATATCCAAGGCTTAGATAACCAAGCTTAGTCATTACCTTGTACCAGAGGCTACTTTGGGAAGTAGAATGTTGAAAATTTAGTAGTAGGGTATAAGCAGATCAATGCTCAGATATACCCTATATGAGTATCCCTTACTCATGATTGTTTTTCCATAATAGTATCATTTGTTTCAAGTCAATATGGATTCTCTTAGGGTGGTATAACAATTAGCAAATATCACAATTATGTTAAGTCTGGAGTTAAGGATGTCATGCCTGGAGGGGTTCTGGAGTGGTCTGAGCTGTCAATGTCAGACTGGGGTGTGGAGTTGAGAGGACTTGGCTTTAACTTATGTGTTGTGCCCTCTTACATCATCTTGTCCTCATATTTACAGAGGTGTTGCAGAGGGAGGTTTATGGAGTGAGTTCATGGAGATAGTGAGGAAGAGACTAAGTCAATATTTGAACTATAGAACTAACTATGAAGACATGGCAGTTTATATATATTCCAGGACATGGTATCAAAATGGAACAGGGTTGTCTAAATGTGGGAGGGGAACTACATTAGGATACAGGAATACTATAAGGAGAAAGTGCATTGTGTGGAACTATGGAATATACTAGAAAATGATGCAAGGGATGACAGAGGTGTGATGTGGAGGTCTGTGTGTTGGAGTGATGATGTGGTGACAATGACAGAATGGAGTGTCATGCATGTGTAGATCACAAGAGGAGCTTGGAGGAGACATGTTGGGTGTGGAGTACCATGGAGGGGTGAGTATGGCTCAGACATGACCTAGAGGTGGATGACTAAAGGTACTAAGATGGAGATTTGTTGGAGGGGATCTAGGATTTAACAGTACCTCCCCATTAGGGCCAATCCTTGAGGCTCTACAGTGATTAATATGGAAATTGCCATGGGAAAGGAGGTTAGCACTAGACTGGGAAACATATATAAGGACATAGCATTTCTGTGTCTGTTCAAGTATGCTTGCAACCCAGACCACCACACAAATATAACATGAGTGACTCCAAATTAATGGAGGAGGAAATGTGCCAGCTCCAGGAGTGCATAAAATGAAGGAAGGAGCAAAGGCTGCAGAGGTAGAGGCAGAAAGATGGAGGATCACAGAGGAGGCAGAGAGACTGGAGAAGGAGCAGAGGGAAAAAGAAGAGGTGGATAGAAAAGCCACAGAAGAGGCAGCCAAGAGGGAGGTGAAAGAGAAGGCAGCCTGAGAAGCTGCTAGACAAAGAGAGGGGGTTGTGGCTCAGGAGGCCATGGAGCAAAGATGGACTGTGGATGTGGCTGGTCTGTTGATGGAGGTCAATGAGAAACTTGGAGGCTGTGGGAGGAAAGAGAGATGGAGTTGTAGGAGTGGTATAGAAGGATGTGGATGAGTGTCTACAAACTCAGGATGCCATGGATGTGCATAACACCTAGAAGCATTTTTTGATCCTTCAAGTGCAGGATACATGGCAGCTTGGCAGGCAGGTGGGTCACAAATCCTTCAAGACCTTGTGCCTGTCCTTCATACTGAATGATCTGGGTGCCTACAAGGTCATGGAGCCCATTGTCTGAGTTGCTTGTCAGAACTGTCAGAGATGTGGAGACTACTGCTCCTAGTCTTCTGGGGGCAAAGGTACTTCATGCCAGCAATATGCAAAGCACAATGTTTGTTGTACTCCATAGCATTAGGATCTGGCCTCATGAGATCCCCACTTGCTTAGTCATCATGATTAAGTAATCCTGCTCAGCCCTTTGTTTACTCAGCCTAGAGTCTAGACCTCACTTTGTTTATTTGGTTAGTTTCTTTACACAGGATACACTTTCCTATTTTAGTATTTTCTGTTACCTTGTGCAACAATCTTTGTAATATATCTCACCCAAACCTTAGTCTTACTCATCCATGTTTGACCTTGCCTTTGTTTTAATTCACATTCTGGAAATCCCCTTGTTCTTTTGATTTGGAATTCTTCTGACTATATGAAATACTAATCTAGTATATAACATGTATGTAAATTAGTAGTTCTGTAGTCAGAAAATTACCCCAAGTCTTCTGTCAAACCTTGCCTTTGGAAATTAAGGATCTTATGGGATCTGGACAATGTAGTATATAAGCTGAAGCCAAGCCCTACTTCAAACCTTGCCTGAAGTCACAACCTTGTGCAAACCTATGCAAGAACTTGGCTTGGCCTGTTCTTAACACATGGGCAGAAGCTGGTATGGAGCAGGAGCCATTAGAGGCTTCAAAGGATGTGGATGAGACTCCTGGGGCTCAGGGTTGAACAAAGGGAAGTGGAGGAAGAGGGTGGAGTTGGAGGAACCTGAGGATATTTATCCAAAGAAGGCCAAGGTGGAGGTGTCATTGAGGCCTGGTATTGATGCATGGATGGCAGAGATGGGTCCATTAGTGTGGACAATAGCATCCAACCTGGGTTAGATAGCAACTGTAATGGAGCAGATGGATCAGTGGTAGAAGGAGAAGTTGAGGAGAAGGTTGAAAGAAAAGTCAAAGTCAAAGGAGCCAGAGGACAGAGGAGAACAGAGGGAAGTTGATGATGTATTTAATAATGCACAGGGGAGTTCTGGTTTGGAGGGGGAGTTTTTAGACAATAAGTGGACTTTAAATTCTTGTATTTTTATTGTATTTTTTTTGGATGTCTGTCAAAGTATGATTTACTGAACCTCTGTTCACTCAGTCATACTGACCAAAGTCTCCACATACCATATTACAAGTTACCAACTTACAAGTCACACAAGTACATTCAGTTTGGTTCAGTACATTCCACTTCATTCTATTTCCCTTCAATAATTTGCTTTGCTTCAGTAACCTTCAGTATATGTACAGGCATGTATGTCTGCCCTCTATATTTTATCTATTCTTGCATCCATTTCTTACATTCTGGTTTCCATGCCTTATGCAATGTTGTTGCATACCTTATGGCAACTCTGATTTCTATATAAGTAATTAGTTTCATGTATGTATTCTCCATTCAGATTATTGACTAAGTTAGACATACGCTATCAGTCCCTAAGTTGGTCATCCAACCATTCAGTACTAACAACCTTGGGAACCTACCAAACTTCTGTCCAAAATCCAGTGGCACAGACAGCTAGATAGGCACAATGCAAGTATGTTGAAGCTAACACCATGTCCACCTTGGCTCATTTGACTGAGCCAAACACCTGAACCAAAGGTGTGTGTGCACGCATTTAACAATGTCTTAATATTTTCTCTAAGTCCTTTGTTGAGCAAGCAGTAAGGGTCCAGGTTTGTCAGGGTAAGCTTGGTGGAAGTCAGTGACAACTTCAGAAGCATTGCTGAGCTCAGATGCTGGGAGCTAGGAGGTTTTTGTGGGGTGCACATATCCATTCTGCCCCTGAGAGGTTCAATCTCAATATACTCATTTTACTCAAGAAATACATATGTCAACCTCTATCCAACAATCTTTTATATTTTCTTTTAATTTTTCTGTATTTTTATATCAAAAAATTAGTGCGTCATTCTATCTTTCTACTGTATATTATACGCGCGCGAACCTCGATTTGCTTCCGCATCGAGACGACGCGCGTGTCCGGTTCCCTGGGAAGGGACCGGTAATTCGGCTCCATACTTAAGCTGGCGCTTAGGAGCCGGCTCAAGCCTATACGCGAGTGAAACACTCGCTTGCGTATGCGCGTACTCCTCAGTGGTTGACTATCACTGAGGAGGTGAGCCTAGTGTATTGCTAAATGTATTTCTAAGATTAATTTACTTTTATTTCTTTTGTAGTGATAATATTTAGGTATACTTAAATAAATTATAGTGGTTGACTCACTGAGGAGTGATAATATTTAGAATTGTCCAACAAATCTCTGAACTACTGCCAAAAGTTGCTCATTATCTTACAGTTTTATCCTCAGTGCCCTTGTATCCAGACCACTTGACTAGGTATAGCAGTTTGCAACTATGACACTTGTCAATCTTGGAATTGAGGACTTTGGAGTTCTCATATTGGGTCCACCATCAATGATGATGGGAGGTTGGGGCAGAGTGATTTGATTGGGAAAATTGTTTGGAGTGGATGGTTCTAGCATGAAGATGTGGAAGATGGGGTGTATTGTGTGCATGTTATCTGGGAGCTGGAGGGTAAAGGAGATGGAGCCAACTTGAGCAATTATCTCAAAGGGACTTAGATACTTTTCAGTGAGTTTCCTAGAAGGTCTAATAGTATGGATGTTATCAGATTTAACAAAGACTTTTTCACAATTTTGAACTCTGGAGGAGGAGTCTGGCAATGGTCCATGGATGCTGAGTTCTTGATGGAGTTCATCTAAGTCCACTACAAAGTCTCATGCTCTTGAAGAAGTGTGGTCTTGTTCATGTATGGTGATATTGGGATCATAATCTTTGTTGACAAAGAAGGGTGAGATTCTGGTTGTGGTATTTGAAGCATTGTTGTACATGAACTCTGCAATCAGAAGGAGGTCTGACCAGTTGTCCTGTTGATAGTTGCAATAGACTCATAGGTATTATTCCAGTATCTGGTTCATGCATTCCATTTGTCTGTCACCTTTGGGGTGATATCCAGAGGTGAAATGGAGTTTCATATTGAGAGCCTTTCCAAGGGATCAAAAGAAGGATGACACAAATTCTGTGCCACACTCTGAGGTGATATGTGATGGAACTCTGTGCTTGGAGAACACACAAAGTACAAAGAGTTTTGCAATTATTGGGGCATTGATTGTATCAATGGTAGGGATGAAGACAAGTTTGCTTGATAAGTCTGTTGACAATGATGAGGATGGTGTTGTAACTGGAGGATGGTGGATTCAATAAAATCCATGGAAATGGAGTTCTAAGGATGTTCAAGGATAGAGAGTTGCTTGAGTAGTCCATAGGGGTGATGTCTCTGTGGTTTAGAGCACATGCAGGTAGTACAAGACTTAATATAAGACTTAATGGAGTTGCAGAGCTTGGGCCAAATGTAATCTCTATGGGTGAATTCAAGCATGTGGTTCTGTCTGAAATGTCCAGGGATGGGGTGATCATGCTTGTCTTGTAGTATCTGAAGTTGAAGGTTGCTAACATCAGGGATGTAAATGCATTTTTCCAAGAGGGATAATCCTTCAGGGTCTATGGACCAGCATTCTGTAGGGTTGTTGAGTTTGGTAGATGCAATGGGGTCAGATCAAAGGGATTACTTGATGTCCAAGTGTAACTTGTCAGTGTCCATGACCATTACTGCTTGGAGGACTGGGTAGCACAAGGATGTTGTGTGAAGTGATGAGATGAGTTGTTCAGAGGTGAAAACTAGACATAAGTTGTGCAGATTGATGGTCACATAGTTACTTCCTCCCTCTTTAGGGTAAATGTCCCATCATCTTATCAGAGTGTCAGGTTTAGCTCTAAGTTGACTAGGACAAAAACAGATGATGAGGTTGAATTGAGAAAGGTATTCTGACCATTGGACTCAACATCAAGTGAGGGGTTTGGTGGTGGAAAAATATTCCAGGTTTTTGTGGTCAGTAATGATGTTGATTGCTTTGGAGGAGCCTTTGAGGTAGTGATGCCAGCATTTGAATGCTTCAAAAATCACTAGCAGTTCCCTGTCATGGACATTATAGTTTTACTTTGGGGGGGTGAAGGTCCAAGAGTGGAAGGCAATTGGATGGATGTCATTGTCAATCAGAGATATCATGGACAGGATGGCAGCAAATGCATAGTTGGAGGCATCAGTTTCAACAATCAAAGGAGACCCATGGACTCAATGGGTGAGCACAGGAGTGGTAGTGAAGGCCTTTTTCAAGGTTTCAAAAGAACTCTGGCATGCATCAGTGAAAACCCATGGAGCATCCTTGCAGGTCAAACAAGTTAGTGGAACAGTAAGGTCAGAATAATTGAATATGGAACATTGACAGAAGTTAGTGAATCCAAGGAAGGACTACACATCTTTGACTTTTTGTGGTTTAAGCCATTCCTGAATGACTTTGACCTTGTCATCAGCCATTTAAGGCTGTCAGGTCAGAGGATGTATCCAAGATATTCAACAGTGTCAACATGGAAGAAGCACTTGTCTGTGCATGCATACAAGTGGTTTTTTTAGAGTTGCTGGAGTATGTCTCAAACATGTCATCTGTGTTGGTCTAGGTCATCAGAGTACACAATGATGTCATTAGGACCAAGGTATTGAGGAGGTTAGAGAAGATGTCATTCATAAAGCATTGAAATGCTGCAGGAAAGTTGGTGAGTCCAAAGGGCATCACACACCACTTGAATGATCTGTATCTGATTATGAAGGCAGTTTTCTGTTCATCACCTTCACAGATTTGAATGAGATGATAGGCATGTTAGAGGTCAATTTTGGTGGATATCCAAGCCTTGTGAGCTGTCAAGGAGATCAGTCACTCTGAGGAGCAGGTAGTGATCCTTCTTTGTAATCTTGTTAAGCCTTCAGAAATTGACACAAAGTTGAAGAGAGCCAACCTTTTTATGAGCAAATAAGACCAGAGCTCCTCTGAGAGACCTGGAAGGGTGAATGAAGCCCATGGAGACACGGTCATCTAGAAAGTCTCAAAGTGTTTTTAGTTCACTCTGAGAGAAAGAGTAGATTGGACTGAAGGGAGGAGATGTTCTATCTTCAAGTCCAATCTTGAGATTGTATGGCTGGTGCAGAGCTACTGTGTTTGCTCGAGTCTTACTAAAAACATCTGCAAAATTGTGGTATTTATTCAGGATGCCAGTCATATCAATTGGAGCATCACTTGAGTCTTGCATACCATCCATTTTGGAGATGCAGGCAAATGCTGCTATGTTTACCAAGGTGATTTTGGGCACAACAAGTGGAGTCAGAGTCAGAGGGTCAGATGAGCATGGAATGAATGTTACTGACTCTGGTGGTACCATAGACTCAGCTGGGGTCAGAGGACTAAATGTGATACTGCCAAAAACCCACTCAATCAACAGATTGTAGCATGTGAGCCAGTTGTGTCCAAGGACTGCCTAACAGCTGGAATCTAGCAGAGTTACATACAATATAATGGAGTGTTTCTCCCCCTTAGGGAAGCGAACCAGAAGGTTGATTGCTTTGCAGATGACTGAATTGGTTGATCCATCAAACAAACAGAGTGGTATAGGGGTTATGTTATAGGTATGGAGCTGATGAGAAGATGCAAAAATGGAATCTAGGAAGCAATGAGTTGATCCAGAATCAATAAGCATACTGATGTATTTATTAGGAATTAATTCAGAGGTAAGTCATATGGCAAAGAGTTTGGACTGAAAAGAGTGGACACATTGAGACATAATTCCTTTATTGCACCATTGGGATCAATGCAGCCCTCAGCTGGTGCCAGAGTCAGAGGGCTGCTCAATAATTTTTTGAATCTGAGGCTATCTTGGCATCAGATCAGACAAATTGCTGTCTATTATGGAAGCAGCTCATCCCTTTGCAGCAGAGGAGGTCAATTTCAGACACTCCTTTGCTATGTGACCTGTTCTACAACAGAAGAGACAGAGATTCTGCTCAAAGCAGTGTTGTTGATGCTCCTGATGAGTTAGTTTATCATCTTTCCCTAGTTTTGACACTAGGTCTGAGTTCTTCTTGGGAGTATTTGAGGTATTTTTGTTTGAGGCAGAGGTATTGGACTTGTTGCTGTTGTTGTTGTTAGATGTCTTCTGATTGTCATTGGAATTTGTTGATGGTATGGGGGTCTTGCCCTTGTCTTGGTGGGAGTCCAAGGTTTTGTTCAAGTTGGATTCTCAAGCAACTTTGGAGCATCATTCCCAATAGCAGGCATTGATGGATTGGGTTAGGGATCAAAGCTCATGGAGCATGCTAGGTTTACCAACATGGGCTACTTCATCCTTGATTCTTGCTGGGAGTCCATTGTAGAACTGGTGGCAGAGTGCAGCATTTCCCCACTGGATGCATGCAGTGAGGTGATTGAACTTGACCAGGTATTTGATGACTTGTTAGTTATCACACATATGAAGGGTTTTGAGGCCTGCTTCTACTTTGCCAATGGGGTTGTGGAGTCTGAAGTTGTCTTTCAACTTGGATACAAATTTGGAGTAATCATCTATCCAGGAGGGCTCAATGTTAGAGGAAAGGGTGGGTTTGAACCAGTCTAATGTGGTTCCTTTTGAGTAGGACAGTATGTAGGTAACTTTCACACTGTCAGATGAAAAGGCATCAGGACAGTCTCAAAAGTTTAAATTACATTGAACCAGAAAAGGCTGGAGTTTACAACTGTCAGAGCCATTGAAGGTGTCTGTTTCTTGGACCTTGGTCTGAGGTGAGGACTTTGGTGATGACAAGTTGTGGGATAACATAACAATAGCTTTGGCAAGGTTTGAAATATCATTTGAGGTTGCTGACAGTGTTCTAGGAGGGTTTGGGGCTAAGAAGATGTTGGATGGAGACTGAGGGGAGTTGTGATTGGAAGGTGAGTCAGGGGGGTCAGGCACATCAGGGTTGGGCACTTGTGTAGGGTTTTCAGGGTTAAGTGGGGTTAGGGGTGAGTGAGTACTTGGGAGCATGGCTGGGACATTAGATATGCAGCATACAGATGCTTCTGAAATAGTTCTAAGAGTACCAGTGTGTATGTTGCTTTGAGTGCTACATCTCATAGATGACAAAGAGTGAGAGTTTGAATATACTATTAAGTCTGGAGGAGTTCTGGAGTAGTCCAAGCTGTCAATGTCAGACTGGGGTATGGAGTTGAGAGGACTTGGCTTCAACTTATGTGTTGCACCCTCTTATGTTGTCTTGTCCTTGTATTTATGGAGGTGCTGCAGAGGGAGGTTTATGGAGTGAGTTCATGGAGATAGTGAGGAGGAGACTTGGTCAATATTTGAACTAGAGAACTAGGTATGAAGACATGGAGGTTTATATACATGGTATCAAAATGGAACAGGGTCATTCAAATGCAGGAGGGGAACTACATTAGGATACAGGAATACTATAAGGAGAAAGTGCATTGTGTGGAACTGTGGAATATACTAGAAAATGATGCAAGGGATGACA
Source organism: Gomphus bonarii (assembly GCA_003316585.1). NCBI lineage: Eukaryota > Fungi > Basidiomycota > Agaricomycetes > Gomphales > Gomphaceae > Gomphus > Gomphus bonarii. The sequence continues at coordinate 847 of QFEC01031285.1, read as the reverse complement.
GAGGTGTGATGTGGAGGTCCATCTGTTGGAGTGATGATATGGTGATGATAACAGAATGGAGTGTTGTGTGCATGGAGATCATGTGAGGAGCTCAGAGGAGACATTTTGGGTGTGGAGTACCATGGAGGGGTGAGTATGGCTCAGATGTGACCCAGAGGTGGATGACTAAGGGTGCTAAGATGGTGGGGATCTAGGATCTAACATGGCAAGGTGTACATCACTATTGACTCCAAACTACAGTATGACATTGTCAAGGCACACCATGATGCAAGCACCACTGGATATCCTGGTTGCTGGAAGACAACTGAACTTGTGTCTTGGAGTTATTGGTGGCCTGGCATGGGACAGTACATTGCCAAATATGTAAAGGCCTGTGACCCTGCAATAGGACCAAAACCTTTCCTGGCTCCCCCATTGGCAAACTTCTCCCCAATTATATTCCAGACCACAGATGTCAGGTTATCACTATTAATATAATCACAGAATTACCCACCAGCCATGGCTACAATGCTCTCCTCACATTGCTGTGGATCACCTCTCAAAGTGTGCACACATCATCCCCACCACATCTGATGTAAACTTGGTAGGAATTGCCAGAATTTTCTGTAACCATGTTTGGAAGCTCCATAGACTACCAGAAGAAGTTATCAGTGACCATGGCACCCAATTTGTCTCCCAATTCATGCAAGAAATAAATAAGCCCTTAGGTTTGCTGCCTCCACAGCCTATCACCCACAGTCTGATGGCCAAACAGAATGGGTCAATCAGGAAATCAAGCAATGTGTCAGGGTTCAGTTGGGGATCGCTGTCAGTTGTTGTTTCCTGTTTACATTCTTCTATGACTTTC
>QFEC01031178.1:114-14925 GCA_003316585.1 Gomphus bonarii | reverse complement strand
ACTAAGTTAGACATACACTACCAGTACTTAAGTTAGTAGTCCAGCTGTTCAGTACCGAGCATCTCGGACCCCTATCGAACATCAGTCCAAAATCCAGTGGCACGGGCAGGAGGATTGGTGCAATGCAAGAACATTGAAGCCGACACCACGTCCAAACCTCAGCTCATTGGACTAAGCCAAACCACCCAAACTGAGAGTGTGTGTTTCATGCACTTAACAGTACTCAGCAAGATAGAATTGCCATGCATCTTTAACTAGGGTACATGTGATGTGAGGGAGGTCCACTGTTGAAGCAGTGACAGCATTACAGTGAGGGTCACTATTAGGATGAGGAGGAGGGGGAGGACCAGGGGGGAATAACTCAGAATGGGGCAATATATTGGGGACAGGAATTAGAGAGCTAGGACTGGGATGGGACCAGGTATGGGTGTCTGGTAGACAAGGACAAGTGGTAGACATGATTGATGGTAGTTTGCTCATCCTGCCAGTGCCCTAAGATGGCACTTTTGGCTTCTCAGTGCAGGATGATCGCCCATGTTCAGTGCTCCCACAATTCTTGCATTTGTGGATGCATCCATGGCTGCAGGGGGAATTACATTTGCCTGATTGGAATGCAAAGCATGTTTGCTTCCCATTTGATGATAATGGCCCTGAGTTTGTAACGCCTTTACCTGGTGAATTCTTTGGGTTCCCATAGAGGTAGAGGGATGCCAGTTCCAGATCCATCATATGCCATCCAGAGTAGTCCCCTTCTCGCATCTCCGCAAGATGATGATTATGAAACATGAAGTGATATTGCAAGACTGCAGACCACTCATAGTGTGATGAAGGATATGAAGGTATTCTGAGCAGCCGAGTACGACCTGGTGAATGGCAGGAAGATTCCCAGATGAAATTATGAAATATTGGAGGATTTCAAAGTAAAAGACAAGTGGCTCATAAAGAGCACAGAAGGAGGGATAATCCTTTGGGGAGGCCTCACGCTCATGCTGGGTGAATTGACCGTCATTGGAAATCTTGAAAAATTTTGGTTTGGAATGTTCCTTTACCAGTTTATATAGGTGGCTAGGGTGGAACTCATGCTTTGCAATTGCCAGCCGTAGCACAGGCTCAATGTGGGGAAAAGAGCGATCCAGGGACATACCTGAGGCAGGGCTTAAATAAATTGGGGGCACAAAGGGGAGCCCTGGGATTAGATTGGGTGGAGGTTGAGCGATTGTACTGCTTGGCGGCAGGGGATGCTGCTGGGGGGGTGGTGTCAGTGGTTGTGCCAATGCTTGTCCCTGATGGGGTGGAGATGGGGGTTGCAACAACTGCTGGGCCTGCTGTACTTGCTGCATGATGGAGAGCAGTTGCATGAGGGAATTCTCCAGTGAGGTGATACTCTGGTTGTTGGTTGGGGTTGGTGGGAATGGTGGGAAAGGCCCAGATCCCTGTTCTTGAGGCAATGGAGAGACTGCGGTATCAGCGGGAGGCCAGCTAGGTTGCTTCTCTCTCAAGTGAGAGGTTGGCCCATCGGGGCCAGCAAGTGCCATCATTGATGAGTTATTGATTTCAAATGATGGAACTACATGGCAAAAGGCATTGCCACTTAGTAGTGCCACCTTGGCACTTGCAAAGGCCTGTGACAAAAATGTGGAGGCTTGAAGCCTTTATAGCTATCAAGCATGAGTTAGGTGAGAAGGATGCATACTATAGCAAATGAGAATCAAGTACCTATCGAGCATGAGTTAGGTGAGAAGGACATAAAGGGAAGTTTGGAGGTATGGAAACTATATATATGTATACTCTAAGGATGCATGTGACTCGTATCATAGACTTTGGACATTGCTGGCATTGTCCAATCCAGCATAGCTCCAATGCTGTGCCAATTACAATTTCACAGACTCAGGGCTATGCTAGCTACTATAGCACAGGTATGGGGCTATGCAAGGCCTGACATGACCAGAGTAAATAGACCACAATAATGTACATATAAGGCATAAAAGCAGTGTACATGGTCTGTGTATGATCAAGGCTGTGCTAGGTAATGACTCATAATCAGGAACTGAAAGTTTATTGGCTAAGAACCTTCTATAACCTTCTACCATATCCTACAATCTTCCATGACCATTAATAGATAGAAGTTCTCACCCTAGTGTAAATAAGGTATAAAAGGAGGACATACTGCCTCCTCAATGAAAAATACATACATCTGCTTCTATCCCATCAATCCACATGATTCATGTGACACTTCTCTTAGTCATCCATTGATTTTCCAGTGACAGGGATTAGTACAGTTGATTTTCTTGCTTAATGCCAAGGGTAGGTGACATCCTTGTGATTCTACAGGGTGAGATTGGCTATTAATTTTCTAGTCAGTTACATTCTGCTTTAGGGTTGATCTGTTCAGTTGATTTTCCTGACCAGAGATACTCTCCACTTAAGTGTTGTTACCTCACAAGCAATTCATTTATCCTGTCATTACCTCAGAGTGAATTAACTTGAATATCAAGTCAATCCATTTATTTCCTATAGCCTCTGAGCACATTCCCTTCTTTAGTAATACTTGGACCCCAATAGTGTCTGTGAGCCTAATACAGATTTTGCAGAGAATTAGTCTTTGCTGCTAAGAAATGCATTATGATCCAGTCATCTTAACTTTGTCAAGTTATTACAAGGGTTGTAACCAAGGTACAAATATTAAATTATTTCCAGAGTTGTGCTACAGCAAAGTTTAGTATTCTCTTAGAGTTGTTATTTCCATGGTCATAGAGATTGAAGTGTTATTAACTTAACACCACAGTCTTGACAGGTTCCAAAACACCCAGAGGGTAACAGTTGAAAGAAATATTATATTCAACCAAAGAGGAGAGACACAGTTCCTCCAATATTACCTTCTGATGATGAAATAATTCCCACACCATGAGTAGCCAGAATTCCACCATATCAACCAAAACTGGCACCTGAGACATCACATGACCAAATTTATGGGGGAGAGCTGGATTGAAGAATCAGTTGAGCAGACACCCTTGAGAGACTTTGTGACTTTACAACCAAGTCAGACAGGTGTGAGTAGTCCTACCCAACCACAGCCACTTAGAAGAAGTGAGTGAATTCACCTCCAACATGAGAGAGCCAGGTCAATGTCTAGGCACTTTACTATTCAAAGTGCAGAAGAAGAATTTACCACACTTGCAGTTGAAACCAATGATAATATCATCATCAATGATACCAGCATGAATGCAGATCAGAATAACAAGGGAGCCAATGATGATTATCTTGCAATAAGCGCAGAACCATTTGATGAAGAACAAGACAAAATTACTTATTTCAGTCATGATTTAATATTGCCAATGACTACTAAAAATGCCCTCAGTGATCTTACATGGAAGAAATCCATGGACAATGAAATAAATGCCCAAATTGAAAAAGAAACATGGGAATTAGAAGTGAATATAGTCGGTAGTACATGGAAACATGTGCTCAAAAAGGATCAGAAAGGAGCTATAGTACATGCTAAATCTCAACTAGTATCTCAACTAGTAGCCCAGGGTTTTTCCCAAACCTTTGGGGTCAATTATGATAAAATATGCACCAGTCATGTTATTGCTGCCCAGAACAACTGGCCAATACACCAAATGGATGTGGATGTAGCATATTTACATGCTAAATTACAGGATCCAATCTATATGCACAAGCTGCTGGGGTATTTTGAAAGAGAAAAAGAACATGTCCTCCTGCTGAAGAAATGCATATACAGCCTCAAACAGTCAGGGAGAGAGTGGTACAAGTGTCTATCCAACACATTATTTAGTATGGATTTTAAGAAATCATCATCTGATGCAGCAGTATTCTATAGACATGGACCAAAGGGCTATGTGATCATTGGAGCAGCTGTGAATGACCTTACCATCACACAAATACATGAATATACTATCTTCAGCATCAAGAGAGACCTGGAACATATCTTCAAGATGAAAGACCTTGGGGAAATACATTGGTTGCTCAATCTCAAGATTGAACACAATAGAACAGTTAGGACAATTAGCTTCTCTCAGGAAGCATATATTGACAAGATATTAGCCAATTATAATCTCACAGATGCTAAAACACATACAACTCCTTTAGATCCAAACACAAAATTGACTAAAGATCAATGCCCTACTACTGACAAAGAAAAGAGAGCCATGGAGAGAGTTCCATACCAGCAGGTGATTGGATCACTCATGTGGGCTGCTGTAGCCACATGACCTGATATTGCTTTTGCAGTATTATTATTATCACAGTTCCTTGAAAACCCAGGATTAATCCACTGGAATGCAGTGAAATGAGTGCTCAAGTACTTGAAGGGTACAAAGGATAAGAAATTAGTAGAAGAAAATTCAAATTGATTACCTGCCAACCAATCAAATGCTGGCAGATATCCTCACAAAAGGTTTTCCTGGACCCAAGGTCAAGACCATCATCGAGAAACTCAGCATATATTAAGCTTGAGGGGGCATGTAGGGTGCATATCTGCACTATACTACCTTTGAGAGCTCCAACCATAATATATATTGTTTTTGCTCAAACAACCAGACAGAACTGTTCAACATATGTCCTAATATTTTTCAAAAAAATTCTGCATTTTTATGTGTGCATATTCACAAGTTCTGTCTATTTCTTTCTGTACACTATCACATGCCACTTACTTTTGCCTCTGCTTCAAGGCTATGCATATGACCCAATAATTTGGTAGGGTCCGATAACTTAACCACCCAAGCATTGGATTATGTAACCGAGTTTCAGCACCTATCTTGCTTATATAATGAGCACCTGAAGGGTGCTAAAGGGCTGGTTTATGCATATATGCAGGTGAGACACTGCCCATATGTGTTCTCTCCTCAGTGTGAACCACAACTGAGGAGGTGAGCTAGCTATTGTATAATTGTAATTTTATAGTAATTTTCTTATTATTTCTTTCTCTATAGTGTAATTATTAGAATTCCCTCAAATTCTCTGTGAACTACTGTAGAAAAGTTGCTATATCCCATCATTAGTTTCATCACCATCTGGTCTATAGTCTCTTTTCCCATGCATATATCTCTTTTTTCTGTTTTTACAGTATTTTCCCTTTCTTTATCATAATATGTTTATGTACTCTTTTTCTCTTGTTTTGCAAATGAATTTAGAATAACTTCTCAAGTTAGACCTTGTAGATATCCTAGAAGTCTTTCAGAAATGAGGTATAGAGACCCAGAGTTCTGAAGGAATGATATAAAGAAATGAGGCAACTGTTTTCTCAGTGGAAGTTTGTAATATAATCATCACAGGACTGCTCTCTATTGATTGGTGCATACCAAAATCAATAAATCAATAAAATGGTAAAATAACAACAATAACAACAATAACCAGTGTACATACCTGAGAGTTAATGTGTAATTTTGTATATTGTTGAGACGAGAACAAACACAGAAACAGGAATCAACCATGGGCCTCCAGTTGAAATGGGAGCAACGCGATAGCAGGGTTGGCCACACAAAGTCGGAACATGATATAGTACTGAAACTGTCCTTCGGGTTCAACAAGTAACAAAGGAATAATTGAATACTTGAATTTAAAAAATAGATCAGAAGCATGTTTATTGAGTTCTCATAAAATAGCACTCCTGCAGATAATCGGTTCCGATGACAATAGGGATATATTTCTTAGACATGATTCGGCCTATGAGGAATAGGGAGAAGACAGGCTATTATCCTCGAGTTAAGTGTCCAGTCAACGGTATCCTTTGCTATATTTTTAGCCTCCAATTGGCTATGGTGGATTAGACTCGGAGCTAATAGATTGGCTTTTTTCAGGTATCAATTGCACGACACATGGAGTTATTCGGGCCAGGGGGTAGCTTTCGGTCGCTATCGTAGATGATTCATCAGGAAATCCCAAATCTCCTTAAAATTGCCTTAGGAATTTTAAGGAATTTCAAAGAGGCAACCTGGCTTAATCGGGCTTAAAAGCTTGGCTTATATTACCTTATAGAGAGATTTTAAGGCTGAATAAGCAGGGTTGCCTCCTTAAAAATGCCTTAAGGAGATTTGGGTTTTCCTGATGTTGGTACGGTTCATCAACGAATGATGAAACATTGTACTTATACTCCTGAATTTAACGCCCAGACTGGGGCATTATTGGCCGGACCACCCTGAGTGCAAAATAGACGAGCCATCATTAGTCACCTGTTAAACTGCGATAGGAACGCTAGCGCTGTGAACTATACATTGCAAGTACATCTGGAGTTATACGCCCTGGTAATCAAAAGCAAAATCAATAGTAACAGTAAGAGCAAGTGGATTGAACATAATGATATCAGAAAGGAGTAATCATTAGGGAAAAAAGAAAGAAAGAAAAAAGGTCAGATAGTCAGTATTCCATACATAGCCCGAAGACAATGGGGGAATGAATAATATGAAATCTTGCTATAGGTCTCAAAATTTTTTTGGAATTATCATTTTTTCCGAGTCCGTGCAACAGCAATATCCTGAGCTCGATGATTCCATTCATGTTATTGTATAGATCTGTGAGTCGCCTCACGAACCTCTATATATTTCAAGGTTACAAAATAGCCTGCGGTACCCAGCAAAGTCTCATTGCCCGCTAGCTCAAACTGTACCGGAAAGGTCTCTCTCACAGTCTCGTCAAAAGTGAGTAGGGCTCTAAGATTAGAATCTATGTACCGCATGATTCTACCAAGCACCAACAAGCATTCAAACTTCTGCTGACGCTGGGTTTCGCGAGTGGTGCCTTATGCAGCGATGCAGCCTGGCAAAGTCTATTATTGAATTTATCGGTGGAGTTGACCCAAGGACCGAGGAATTCAACTGTTGGCTTGAGTGGAGGTAGTGGCTCGTTGAGGAAATTACATAACAAGTGTGACTAATGTAACACGGCTAATAATGTCGGGCCATTTATTCCAACATCTGTTGCCTCCGAAACTATTTGAACATAATTATTCAATGGATGAAGCAGCAACAGAAAATATCAAGTCAAGTATACTTACTGTAATGCTCAGTGACTAGCATCTCGGGGGCGCCATCGAACCGACGTTACGTAATACGCTTCGGCCCCTTCTCCAATGCGAAAGGTTTTTTCAACATAGATTTTTCTTATTGATCTACAACGGGACCGTGTATAATCATCCACAGCCAATTTTTCATTACTGCCTCTGGGTGTTTTACAGCTGCCAGACTGGATATTGCCACTTACTTTTAAGTCTTCATTTTCAGCCATCAACAGGGGTAAGGGCTCCCAAATTTCTCCGGTTTTGAAATTCAGGTATCCCATCATATTTCTGAGACATGACACTACGCAACTCTTCCAAAGCATCCGAGTCTCGTGGGGCTCATGAGCTCATGTGATTAGCTCACCATTGCCTATAGACAGCATTCTCGGTGCACTCGTCTGACTTGACTTGTGCAGTAGCTGTGCGGCTAGATGGTGTCATTTTGGTCCGTTCACGGATCCTGAACCCCTTACCACTCTGCCAAGAGGACAATACTACACCAATCTTATTCACTGTTCTTCCTTAGATCTTGCATGCTCTCATAGACTTTTGCCTATGTACCTGGCACGGATCAATTGGCATGGCACTATCCCAAAGTTAGTCATGCTTCACAGGTTTTGCGCATGTGTTCGAGTCCCACCTTAATTTTGGCTCACGTGTCTTTCAGATCTGACTCTCAGATGCTCGACTATGGAGTTTTCAGCATACCGTTTCGCTCACGAGGACAATGCGATGCATTCTCCTGGAGTCACCGTCAATGGGTTATGTTATATAAACGTCTGGTGTCAATATCAATGTCCCAATATTCAACCTACAATTGTACAGCTCATTTACCAACCACACTGTAATGTCATATCAGCCCTCACGAGTTAATTACTTTCTCTCCCGCGTCGGTGGCGAGCTCGTCCTCAATTGTGAAGCAAGACATGTACATCAGAGCACCAAGAATGTATTGGTCATTGGGGGAGGAGTGACAGGTCTGACGTGCGCCAGATTTCATTCAGATCAGCTTGAGTACTTGACCCTCAAAAATCCTCAGCACTGCTTGGGCGTTGCTCGACGCTGGGTACAAGGTTACGGTCATCGCCGAACGATGGGCTCCGGCCACTCCACCCCTCGTGTCCCAGGTTGCAGGAGCTCTGTATGTCTTGTTCTCTGTATTTCTCATTTTCTCATTGCTTACAGCTATTCATACAGCTGGGAATGGCCCCCTGCTGTATGCGGTATGTTTCCTTACGGTCCGCAACGCTGGAAAGAATATTCACCTAATTTAACAGGGAGACACTCAGATGTCATTTCTTTGGCCAACTCTAAGCGCTGGTGTATGACCGCGTATCATGCCTTTGCAGAACTGAGCAAGACAGAACCTAGTGTGCGCATGCGAACCGCCAATTTCTTCTTCGACAATAAGATTGAGGAGATGCCCGAACAACTCTCCAAGATGAAGGAGATCGCAGACTCTGAGATACAGATGTTTCGTCATGATCCGGAACGCCTCCATCTCCATGCAATAAATCAGGACGCTGGCGTCATCGATTCATACTCTTATTTGACTCCTGTAATTGACACAGATGCGTATATGGTATGTCATCTGTTTTCAATCTCCAGCTTCATCAGGAGACATAATGACAAAGACAATCCCTACGCAGGTCTGGCTAAAGAATCTTGTCGTTAAGAAAGGCGCAAGTCTCGTCACTGGTCGTGTATCAGGTGACTTGCTACTGTTGGAAGACCAGCTATTAGCGGAACATCGCGCGGTAGCAATAGTCAATGCGACTGGTCTGGATGCACGCGAGCTCGCGGGAGACACCACTGTATATCCGCTGCGTGGCGCCCTTATCCGTGTCGTCAACGATGGTACGAAATTTCCAAAGTTAACTGAGGCTCTCTGTGTCGCCCACGACGAAGCCAGAGGACAAGAGGAGGATATTGTCTTTATCGGTATGTCCACACCTTATCCCTGTTTATAGAAAAAATGTCTAACTCGAGACCTAGTCCCTCGTAATGACAATGTTAGTGAGGTAATAACCATATGCATCTACTCGGCTAAGCAAACTCTCTAGGTTTTAATTCTGGGTGGTCTTGCCCAACCCGGGGAATGGAAGTTGAATCTTACGCTCGATTCTCCCGAGATATGCAGGATGCGTGAGCGATGCAATGACTTGTACGTTACCAAAATCTTTTATGTTTTCCCTCTCGGCTCACAATCCCATGCAGTGTCCCTGGTCTCAAAGACGCAGAGTACGACCCTCATGCATCACTGGTTCAAGGCCTAAGGCCTCTCCGAAAGAGAAATGTACGTGTTGAGCTCGAGAAACGCCCTCACAAACGAACGAGAGGGCTCAGCCGCATTGTTCATATCTATGGCCACGGAGGGTCGGGATTTACTCTGTCATTCGGGTGTGCTGGTGATGTCATAGGATTAATTGAGCAATTGCAGAAGGAGGCATGACTGATGGTCAGAAGTGTGGGGGCATAAGCTATAATTTGATATTAATCAAGGTCCCAGTGTAGGCGTTCTGATTTGTGAATGGAGCACTTTCGTTTTCAGCTTCATCTTTTTGATACTCCACCTCAACGCTTCCATTGTGAAGCTCTGGTATAGCGTATTCTCATGGATTTGCCATTCAACTAACGAATTCCAACTAACTCTGAAATTGAAATGTTCTGATACCGTAAGCCCGAACAGATTCAGACCAGTGGAAAATCTTTCCAAACTTATTGGAAATCACCCCCGAAGACTTGATGAGGTGGTGGTGGTCAATTCACGGGCAGAGGATGGTAGGAGCAGGAGCACACCAAATCACTGCTGTAAATCAACAGCTAATCGTGGCTAGTACCATAGATGAGTTATCTCGGCCTTGAATAAGTCCCGTCGACTTTCGTAGCTACTTGCGTGTGGATATATAACTCCGAGTTACGTACATTTCGTTGGGAACTCTTTACTTACTAGATAGGTCCATAGATTAATCTGATGGGAAATCTATAAGACGACCACAAAACCAGCACTTCTCATAAAAAGCCTGGCCTTGAAAATCATCAATAGTACAATAACCATAGAATTGTGTGAGCGATGAGAAACAAAAACCGCAAATTTGTTTGTCTCCCGAAACTACAGCAACTCATTTGTAGCCTACCGGACACCGTTTCGGTTCAATGATGTTACAAGAGAAACTGCAAGGTATTTAATTCCCGCATTCCAGATGCCGTGAAAGAAACGACAGAAAACCACAATAGATGATTCAAACCTGCAGTACTCAGCGGCAGCTATCGACGAATATCAAGGTTTAATTTAAGATCTCCGCGATGAGCGACGTCATGTACTAGCCTGAAATGCCATGGGGAAAACGTGGGGTTCTGTAAAGAATCGTACACTCACCACAAAAATACGAAAGAATAGAGTTCAACAAGAAGCACAAGCACAAACGCTTTCGAGTTATCTTTGATTTCCGAGGCGTTACCAAATCAAGAGAAAGGCACGAAGATGAGATGATATCTGCACGGCCATCATCAGTATGGCCACCGGTTTGATGGAGGTCACCATGTCCTAGGACTCTGAAGAAACACTTAAGGAAAGGACTCACAGCTAGATTGCCTGGCGTGATGGTTGACGCTTAGATCTCATGATTGAAACTTTAAAAAACCAGAGCGCCAAAGGAAGTCTTGTTCGTCCCGTGGGAAAATATCTTCGTTCCGAGGTTCCTCCTGGTGCTTTGCGCTTATCTCATGGAAGCACTCCATGCACAAGATAAGAATGGTGAGCTGGTATGATATCTGATATGAGATGCGATGATGATCTAGCATGATGGGCGCAGTGTGGGTCACCGGCGATACAAACCGATCGACTTCCATAGTCAAAACTGAATTGATTTGCCTCGACGGATTAGGTCGCTTTACTACTAAACATACTAAACACTTGGAGCAGCCATCACAGTGTCCGTCGTGGTCTAGTGGGCGGCAAAATATTGATTTAGATGCAAGAGGTACGTCGGGGATCCGGCCTGGGGAACTGAGAGGCGGTGACCCCTGGCCCGATAGATCACAGGTACTGATGTCACGGTATCCCGTGACGCGGGAAGTCACATAGGTTTTGGAAGTCGCCAGCCTCCCACTTTATTAAATTATCCACAACTCTTGCTCTCCCTCAATTAACACTTGTGCTCTCCTCTGGCCTTCCTCTCTTAACCTCCTTCATACAACATAACTTCTTCTTTTCGTTCATGTATCTCCCCACACCTGGGATTCCCGCAGCGAATTCGGACTCGAATCCCTTGAGTCTCCCGACGTCTACATCACAACCCCCGTCTCCTGCATCATGTCGCTCAGACTTGGTATCGATTCAGAATCCTGTTTCGCATTCGTCCCGTGAATATTCAGACTTATCACTCATAGACACATGACATGCTCACCTGTTCCTCTGCACAGCACGCAAATCGAGTGTGCCCAAACTGAGCCTAGTCATCCCACCTGCGCCATCACCTCGACCACTTGCGTGTACTTCTCCCAGGATCGGTGCAACCAATGCTACCCGTGTCGGTGAAAATATTCTTGCACATTCTCATGTGTCATCTACGTCACCCACATTATCCACATTCTCTACCCTATCTCCCTCCTCCGGCACCTCATCCTCCTCTCCCTCCTCTTTCTCTTTATCCTCCTTCTCCGCCATCTCCTCAGCCCCGTCAGGTTTAACGCCCTCACCTTCTCGACCACACGGTCCACACTCAACCAGAATATATAGCCCCCTCCCATGTCCACAGGGCTCTCCCTCCGATTTTCAACGACACTCCAAAAAATATCACCCTTCTCACCTCGTTGCCCAAACTCTTCTCTCACGCCACACGAGCTCACCTTCCCACACCCCCTGGGGTGCGTTGAGCACAGCATGTGGCCGGAGAAGAAGGTACGTAAGCAGCGGGTTGAGGGATGAAGTCTTTTAGCGCGCGTCATGTGTTCCCCAAGCGCATTTCAGGACGTGTTGAACATCAGCGATGTTTGTAGGAGGGACCCAGAATGCTGTTTAGAACAGCGTTTCGCACTCAACCCCGTGATAGGCTCTATGGAACTGAGTATGAGGATTCCTCTGCCACGTCAAGTACAACCAGTTCATCTCTGCAACAGATCTAACTGCACTGTCATAATAATTTCTTTCGTGGTAATCGCTGTCTCATTTCCTCCCCCTTTCATCTCCACCTCCCTCCCGCCCTTCCCGGCAAGTTTCTCACTCGCACTCACTATCTCGACTTAACCCATCCCCTCCACTATCTGGACTTGTCTCACCCCCATCTCGATTTATCTCATTCCCCCAATTATCTCGACCTACCCTATTCCCTCGCTACTATCCCGGCTTATCTTGCTTATCTCATCCCCCCTACTACTTGGTTACATATCGCAAATACTTGATTCGAGTTTATCAATGATTCCTGTAATATTACTGTAACTATAGATCCACCCTGGCTGAACAGATGAATGTCTGATGAGATGCTTTGGTGCATGACAATGTGAGGTGTTGATTCCGAGTGAATATAGTATCTGTCGCCGTATTAGGCAGAGGGCTCGTTGTGGCAATACTTGCTTCTTGTTCGAACTTGGATGTCAGCGACGGATGAGAAGGTTAAAGCACATCGTCTCCCTAGGCGGAAAAATATTCAGCAAAAGTGTTAGAGTTACTCTTCCATATACCGATGGTGAATGCTGTCATTGAGGACTTTCATTGATGCAGAACTTCATAATTACAAAATTTACAACTGTTTTATTATCAGCCAAAAGTGACAAAACTAATTATGTACTTCAACTCTGTAATACATGTTATCCTAATCGTGCCATGCGGGATCCTCGGTCTACAGGCTCTGATTAAAAGAGCTGGAGTACTGTTCGATCTCATATCAGGTGCGATTATCGCACCGTCCACAACCAACTGGAGCACTCCAAACATTGGTTGGTAGAAATGGTAACTTCATGGTTGATATAAGTTGACCCAATTTCTCTGGCGGCTGTAGATCGCACATCTTTCCCCTTAGCCTTTCATCCACTTCAGGAACAGAATAGCTCGTAATATCACATGCAGTTCTTGCCAGGTTGGACAATAGTGACAACGAAGTGCAGCGCGATATGTCTAGTTCTGAGAGGGTGGAACGTTCTAAAATTAGACTCGGAAAGCACTTGGCTGCCAGTAGGAAGGGTAATGCAATTTGTTGGTGATGTTATACTGGTACAATTTGACAAGATTAAAAGCTGGAAGAATATGGAATGAAGTAGAGTTTTTATGTTATTTTGTTGAGAAAATTGATAAAAGCTTCTTTTTTGTTTTTATGATGATTCTGGGTGATAGAAAGGACTTGTTATTGTTTTTTTTTAATGTTAGAACTAAATACTACACAATCAGGAGATAGGGAAACTGGTGAGACATGTGTACATGAGGGAATGATTCATACATGACATTGTATAGGAAATACATTTTACACAAGGGTTGGGAGAAGTAAAAGACAACAAAATATAGTAAAGTACATACAAATGAACCTAGGGCCAGAAATGCAAACATGTTTTGTAAGGTTGCTGGCTGGCCAGGCTTGTGCTGGCCCTATGATGTACACTGTTGCAACAGGGGTTTCAGTTCAGCTAAGTGCAAGTGGAATTTTGAATGAGGATGATTCAAGGTTTTGGATGTGATGGGAATCATAGAGATGATTTAGGAGATGAGCATCCTATAGTTATTGTAGAATAGAAGTGGATGTAGGGATGGGAAAATCACTTGATTATTTTGTATACTATTTGCTTTTAGTGCTTGTAAGTGCTCAGGGTGCTAAAAGTTCAGATACCTATAAAATAGTTTTAAAAATGAGTAAGTCTAGTTTTTGACAATATAAATAAAGTAAAATGTTATTCTATCAGATAACCAGTATCAGGTACAATAAAATTTTGCTAGTATTCATATGTATTCTCATTGTTGAGGGGATCCCAGGTGTTCAGCTACAAAATACTTCCATACAGGCACTTTGTCTTTGGGAGAAACAAGTTGTAAAGATAATAGAACTCAATAAAAGGAAGGAATAAATATGGAATAAATCTTGAAAAATAGTTCCTATAGGACTGAGCATCACATTGAAACAGTTAGCCATATAGGCTCATCATCATTGAGATCAGTCAAAAATACACAAAAATGTGCATATATGTGCTTATATGCACTCCAAATGAGTCAGATCTGCCACAGAATTCCATAGTAACATTCCTCAGCATACTCCAAATAGATTTTGATCATAACAGCTCATTAACTTGTCATAAAACTCATTAGAATCATTATTTTCATAAAATTGTGATTTTGCTCATTCTCCAACAAAATTTACCTGTATACCCGATGGACAGGGAAGGAAACTAAGACAAATCAGGAAAGAGCAGAACCAGCAAACTCCCCATGAAACAGGTTGATTGACTCAGAAACCTGGGTTGAATACATGTGGATGACCCATGCTTATTAGTGTCATAGAATGATCATGGTTGTAGTTTAGAAATCTGGTTTTTTTACATCTCTGGCCAGATATCCGACTGACTGAAAATATGTGTGGTGACCAGACTTGAATTATTGCTTTGACCCACATGAGGGGGTACAGAATAAACAAAAGATTAAAGCAGGAATGGGAAAATGAAATGCACACATAAAGGGGAAGATAAAAACAAGAGTATGATCATAAGTCAGTTGAGCCCTTGGGCTGGGTAGTGGAAATGAAATGCAAGAGGTGATGTTGGGGATTAGGGAATCTTCCCTATTATTCTAGTCAGTTTTTCAAACCAAATCAGTC
>QFEC01031060.1:0-14210 GCA_003316585.1 Gomphus bonarii | reverse complement strand
TGAAAGATTCTCTGCATTCCTCAGTGAAGTTCCAAGGGAGGCCTTTCCTGGTGAGTCGGGTAAGAGGGATTGTGATGGTGGAATAATTGTTGATGAAATGTCTGTAAAAGTTTGCAAAACCAAGGAAGGACTGAACATCCTTAACCTTTTGAGGTTCCAGCCAGTCTAAAATACACTTGACTTTTTCTTCAGCCATGGTGAGACCCTCAGGTGAGAGTATGTAGCTGAGGTATTCAATCGAGGTCTGGTGAAATGAACATTTATCTTCTCGGGCATAGAGATGGTGCTTATGTAGCCATTGCAAAGCTTATTGGACATGTCCAATGTGTGAGGTTTCATTGTCAGAGTAGATGAAGATATCGTCCAGGTAGACGATAGTACAAACATCCAAAAGGTCACCAAATATATTGTTCATGAAGCATTGGAAAGCCACAGGAGTGTTGGATAGGCCAAAAGGCATGGCGAGCCATTCAAAAGATCCATAGTGGATCCTGAAGGCTGTTTTCCATTCGTCTCCTTCTGCAATACGAATGAGGTGATAGGTGTGCCTAAGGTCAATTTTGGTATAGATGCAAGCTTTCTTGGGAGCATCTAATAGGTCAGTTATTAGTGGGAGTGGGTAGCGATCTTTTTTGGTGATTTTGTTAAGACCTTGGAAGTCTACACAGAGCCGCAAGAAACCGTCCTTTTTCCGCACAAACAACACTGGGGCCCCATGTGAGGAGCACGATGGGCAGATGAATCCTTTCTTGAGGTGTTCATCGAGGAATTCTCAAAGCAATTGAAGCTTGAGACTGACAGAGAATAGATAGGACCAAGCGGGGGTGAGGCCCCATCCTCAAGATTGATCTTGAGGTCATAAGGTCTGTGGGGTACTAGTGTATCAGCACTGACTTTACTGAAGACATCAGCAAAGTCATGGTAATGTTCAGGAACATGCTGTTTAATGCTGTCCAGAATTTCAGAGGTTTTGACTGTAGTTGAACCTTGGGCAAAGGTATCAAGGTAAGTGAGGTCAAGCTGAAATGCCCTGGATCCTTCTAGTTTGCAAGCTCACATAAAAAAGCGGCAGCGTTAACCAGAGCTATCCGAGGTGTTGTCAACTTTGGAGGGGTAGGTGAGATTTTGCTAGGAAGCGAGGTGCTACGAGCTGTAGTAGCCAGATGGGTTGGCATGGGGGCTTGTTCTGAAGTCTTGAAGGTAATACTTCCCAATACCCAGTCAATTGTTGGATTGTAGCAGGTGAGCCAGTTGTAGCCAAGTACCACAGAGCAGTTGCTGTCCAATGAAGTTATATAGAAGGTAACTGTCTGAAGTTTGCCAGTCGGAAAACGGATTGGGATGGTAGTAGTCTGAGTGATGGTTGAGTTAGTAGAACCATCAAATAATTTTAATGGAATGGGGGTACAGAGACAGCAGGTAGAGAATATTTCTGCACTACTTGTGATTCAATGAAACAATCAGAAGAACCACAACCAAGAAGGGTAACTAAACAGTTTTTAGGCATAAGGGTACATGTCAAATTTAATACTAAAGAGTTCTTTGAAAGAGTGGAAGAAACAACATTTAAAGTGAGCACGTGAGTGAGGTTACTGCAATCCTTGGGCCATGTGGTTCCAAGGTTGCTGATTATTTTTTGATTCCATGGCCGAGGAGTCTTCAGCTTTGGAGTCAGAGCTCACTTTGGCAGTGTGAGCTTTGGGATTAGAGGAGTTCATTGACTTAGACTTCAGGCAGTCTTTTACCATGTGGCCCTTTCAGCCACACAGGAGACAAAGTCCCTGGTCAATGCATCACTGATGCTCCTCGGGCAGAAGTTTACTGTCCTTCCCAAGCTTTGATGAAAGGTTGGGAGTCTTGGTATTGTTCACAGACTTCTGGTTTCTGCTGTTGTTGTTGTTATTCCCCTTATGGCTCTTTTGGTTGTTGTTAGAGCTGGAGGAGGACTGGTTGGACTGGTTGGGGGGGTTGGAGGACGTGTTAGAATCTTGGGTGGGATTCATGAGGTTTTCGTACTCCTTGCATTCCCAGTACCTGCTATCAGTTTCCAACACAAAGCCTCAAAGCTTGGTGAGGGACTTGAAGTGAGGAAAATTAAGGAGACTGTCCTTAATATGCTTTGGCAATCCCTTGTAAGCTGCATGAGTGAGGGCAGTGTCATTCCACTGGGTGCGAGTGGAAGCTCAGGCAAAGTCGATGAAGTAGTGAGCAGCTTGATGATGATCCTTCATGACTATTTTTTTGAGCTCTATTTCTGCTTGTACAGCACTGTTGAAAGGCCCAAAATTCATTTTGAGCTCAGCACAAAATTCTTCCCAATTTGAGAGCCAGGTAGGCTCAGGAAAGATCTCACCTAGGATGGTGGGTTCAAAATATTGTAAGGCGGAGCCAGAGAGGTACAAGATGGCATACTGAATCTTTGATGCACCTGTCTTGAAAGTGGATGGGCGTGTTGAGTGCATACCTGCAAAATGCACCTTATATGAGCTTCAAGCATAATATATAGCTAATTTCTGAACAATACTTCAAGAGAACAATGCTTAATTTACTCAAGTATTTTTTTTTCGAAATTTTTGTATTTTTATCCAACTCTGTTGGATTTTTTTTTTTTTTTCATGTATTTTGTATGCATGACACATACTTTTACTTCCATTTTGGGGTAATGTGCGTCAACCAAAAATTCGGTGACAACTGAAAAATTAGTGCCTTGGTGGCTAAAGGAGCGGGAAGCATAGGATGGAGATAGGGGATGATCAAAGGATACTAGGAACAGCAGACACAGCAGAAATTTATTGGAAATGGTATTGAAATGGGACAGAAGAGGTCCGGAGAAGTTTAGGACAAAGGGAAGACCAGAATGGGTGCATACATGTCATCACCCAGGAATGCCGATGGATCTACTGGTCCTACAGCATGCTACTAGTATTGGGTAGCATACGAGACATAAGAGGATCACAAAAGGAAGAACTAAGACAAATTGGAAGTATCTTTTTCTATTTGCAATAGCCTGGGTATAGCATATGCAACTACCTAACTTCGTATGATGTGGAAATCCGCGACTTTTCACCAAATGTGGTTGTATTTCCTTCTTCTCTTCATCAGTAGCTCAGGGGATATGAGATGTATAAGTACTACAAGTGTCTGTAACTAGTACACTACTGGATAATTGTCTATCAATTATTCTCTCCCTGTTCTGTTTGGCGCTTCCCTAAATTCCCGATTAGGAAACACCCGCTCAGACTTGTCGTTCAAGTTCTCTATTTTTCCAGATAGGTTGCAGTTATATTGGACTCATTGCTCATGAAGTTTTGAGCACCAGGACCTGTTAGTCCAATTGTTATTGGATTTACAAGTATTCCAGAAATCAGTACCAAGTTCTCGGTACCAGCACTAAAGTGCCAGATTGACCAGATAACCCTCGCAGAGTTATATTGCCAGAACAATAAATCTCTCGCAGTTATAGAAAATATATTAGCTAGGATCCCACTGGACCATTCAAATCTCTGCAAATAACCTTAACATGAGAGACAGTTGCTACACTTATCATCTGAATGTGTGGCTTGGTTCAGTAACCCTCAGTATGGTTTGGGATTTGAAACAGGTGGTCCCCTGACAATCACCAACTAACCTGTTACTTTACAGACAATGTGCAGATACCTCAGGAGAACTGGGACAAAAGCACTGGTGAATAAAAAACCCCATTTGTCACAGAAGCATAGAACTGAGAGAATGGACTTTGCAAACAGGCACAAAGATTGAACTCTGGAGGACTGGAAGAGGGTGATATGGTTATATGAGACTCAAATAAATTGCCTTAAGTCATATGGCAGGAAATGGGCTTGGAAAAGGGTAGGAGAGGGGCTGAGTAATAGACTAGTAGAAGTATAGTAAGATTTAGAGGTGCATCTGTGATAGTATGGGGCTCCTGAGCTGTCTGCACATTGTCTATGAAGTAACAGGTTAGTTGGTGATAGTTTGGAATGCTTTGGATACTTTTTTCACTATTTCTGCCTTCTGTCAGGGAACAGCCCCCTTCCCCCTTATGTTTATTCTTTTCCCAGTATATCTTCTATTCTTTATCTTCCTCCCCTTATTAATTCATTAGTTTAATCCTCACTTGCCTCTTGTTTCACTGACTGTGGCATGACTTAGTCACATCATGGTCACTAACTATATAGTTGGCTACTTAGGTAAGGGATCCTCACCTTATTCTCTTTTGGACCCCCTTACCAGTTGTCTGATAGTAGCTGTGGGTAAGCATGGGGTTAGAGTCCCTGGGTCATGCCTAGGGTAGAAAGGCAGGGCTGTGGTGGTGTCCTGCTATCTTAGCTCCCAGCAGTTGCCCAAGTCAGTACCTGAGTAGGTTGCCCTAACATCTTCCCAGAGGTAATAAGCTTGACTATATAGTAGATATTGGCTGGGGAGAGTTTAACAGGAAAATCACTGGAAGACTTGGGGAGGTTAGGGAAATCAGTAGAGGATGATATTTTACAAGTATTTTGGCCAAGATTAAGTTTAGAAATAAATATGTTGAGTTTATGAATAGAGAGAGATCTCATAGAACAATTTGGTTGAATAATGTGGTTGAAGTTCTGGAGTTGTTCATGCTTGTTTGTACCATTTGAACTTTTTATATATGTCATATGAGCCAATACCCTGTAAAAAGCCTCCAATGTTGGCTTTTTTCACTCATTAACTGTCAGCGACAAACTGTTCAAATGAGACCTGGGATATGAAATATTCATATCTCAGGGGGTTCTAAATATATTCGCTATATTCTTGGTCTACAAGATAGCCAGGATCCTAGAGCATATTTCATCACAAACGTTGTTTGTTTGTAGTAGAGAAAGGAGCAGATACAAATATTCAAGAGGACATGGCTGTGTGCTAGTAATAGCCTCAGCGGCAGGCCTTGAGAACACTGTTCAATTGCTATTGGAAAAAGGACCCTACTTGAACTTTTGGATGTACTGCAGGCCACATCTTCAAATAGATGCCCTGCAATTGTTATGCTCCTCAAAATATATTGGGGGCTGGATGATGAACAGGGTTGTCGATCTCATATAAACTTCATTCGTTTATTTGTATCATGTGAGACATAAGTGAGCCAGTCTGAAATACGCTAGCCTTATGGATCCTAATATATTGCAAACTATGTTTGGGCTGGAGATGCTAGAGCTTTGAGTGAGCAAAGGGA
This sequence comes from Gomphus bonarii, assembly GCA_003316585.1. NCBI lineage: Eukaryota > Fungi > Basidiomycota > Agaricomycetes > Gomphales > Gomphaceae > Gomphus > Gomphus bonarii. The sequence continues at coordinate 9,013 of QFEC01031060.1, read as the reverse complement.
GACAAGTTAGACTTGTGAATGACTGTGTCTCATCTGAGATAGAAATTGTACAAAAAATGACCACCCATCTTGTTCTCATGACCCTGTGAATGTACCTGTGTAAGATAGACTCTTTATTCTCATTAGATTGTTTAAATTGTAATCTAGTATTAGAATTAAAATTATTTTTTTTCAGCAAATAAATCACCTAAAATTAGCATTGCGATCTGATGCACCTGAGATGCAGACTCAATCTGCGTGTCATAACAGTAGAAGAGAGAAGGAATTAGCAATGAAGTTGTAGCGCTTGCCAATTATCCTGAGAGTGAAAGGCTCCGTAAATGTACTGAATTGGATGTTTGCATCACCTCAGCAGTCTGATTTACTGAGAGACTGGGAGACACAGTGACGTGATGTGTAATCCCTTTGGAAAGGGTGGGAGTATCAACCCAGTCACCACACCTACAAATAGTGACGGGGCGCACTCTGAAACAGTCATTATCTTCTGAGCTTATGGTCACTTGGTACTGACTGGTGCTAAAGTGCCGGCTCAGCAATACATGCGAGTGAAACACTCACTCGTGCAGGCCTCTCTCCTCAGTGCTTGACAGCCACTGAGGAGGTGAGCCAACTGTAATATTAGTATAAAATCATGATCAAATTTTTATTTAAATTGTAGTTTATTATTTAGGTATTGTAAAATGTAATAGTGCTTGACAGCCACTGAGGAATTTATTATTTAGACATCCTTCTTTCCTGAACCTACTGAGCACTTAAGTTGTTCTATGTCCCCTTGATAGGTTATGGGCCCCAGGGAACAATCAAAGAAACCTCTCATTATGGGGAAGTTGGCAACCGATGGATCAAATTGGTCCTTATGGCACGTAACTCTCCATAGTTATTTCAAATCTAAAAATCTCTTAAAGCACATCGAGGGGACCATTGATAGGCCTCCAGATCTTCCTACCTTTCCCAAAGGTCACATCCTCACTGATGATGATGAGATCAAAGTGGATAAGGCAGAAGAAATGCTTGAGCGATATCTTGCAAGAGAGGGGCTGGTCAAAACTCAAATATTGGTCTCTGTATCAGAGTCACTGGCTCTAATGTTAGAGAAGAAAAGAGATGCTAAAGAGATCTGGGACACGCTGGTAGCTGAGCTGATGAAGAAACCGAAAATGGTCATCACCACTATCCAGAGACAACTGCGCAATATGGAATGTTCCAAAGACAATGATCTTCATGAACATCTCGATAAAGTGCAAGATCTCTATGCCTGACTCAACGATATGGGAGCTGGTATCTCCGAAGGTGAGTTCCTAGACATCATTTTAGCCTCCTTTCCACCATCCTATGAAGCTGTGATGAATGCCCTCACAACCTCCCTTGAGGAAGTTGGGAAACCACTAGACCCTGATAATATTATCAGAATCCTCAAATCTCAATATGATAGACGTAAAACTCTATCAATTACACAAGAGGAACAAGGTTTTGTGGGCACACCAGATAAAAAGACACTCACATGCACTAATTGCAAGAAACCCAGTCATTCTATTGAGATGTACTGGGCTAAAGATGGTGGTAAAGAAGGACAGGGACCACGTCAGAAGAAGAAGGCCAGTTTCAAAAAGAAAAAGGGAAAAGCAAAGCTAAAGCGAATGCAGCCGAAGAAAACACATCCAACAATGACAACGAAGGATTGATTGCATTCATTAACCTTGACTGCACTGCTATTATAAAAGATGGCATCGGAGACACTGTAATTTTAGATACAGGCACTAGTTCTCACATGACACCCTTCAAAAACATGTTAGAGAACTATCGAAGCTTCCCAACACCACGTATTATTCGAGCAGCCAACAAAGGCAGCTGTTAGGATCTCGCCTCACGAGATCCCCATCGCTTAGTCAACCATGATTAAGTGTTCTCTTTCTTATTTGGGAAACCCCACTCAGTCTCTATTGATTTCTCATCCTAGTTCTAGACCTCGCTCCAGTTCATTCGCTTCACAATTCCACTCATGATATGTTTTCCTATTCAAGTAATTTCCATTGCCTCGTGCAACAATCTTTGTAACAACTTCACCCAAACCTTATTCTTACTCATCAGTGTTTCACCTCACCTTTGTTTTAATTCCCATTCTGGAAACCCCCTTGTTCTTTAGATTAGAAATCTTCTGACTAATCTGGAATACTAGTCTCGTATAAAATACGTATGTAAATTAGTAGTTCAGTAGTCAGAAAATTGACTAAGATTACCCCAAGTTTTCTCAGTTAGACCTTGCCCTTGGAAATTATGGAATCTATGAGATCTGGACGGCGCAGCACATAAGCTGAAGCCAAGCCCTACTCCGAACCTCGCTCGAAGTTACAACCTCACTCAAGTAATAAGCAAGAACCTCGGCTCGGCCCATTCTTAACAGCAGCTTTGAAGCTTATGGTAGTGGACTACTCAAGATTACTACATGAGTTAAAGGGAAAGCCGTTAATCTTTTATTGAAAGACACCCTGTACGCTCATAAAATTACCTTCACCCTTATTTCCATTGGCCGATGTGATGACACCAGTAACATAACCAAGTTCGTGTGTCAAAAATGCATGATTAGGAACTCTTCCAGTGTGATTCTATTACAAGCACCAAAGTTACATGGCCTTTATCGTCGAGACAACCAAACCAGGAAAGAATCCATTGTTCAATGCCTCTCTGCCATAGAGATTCACAAGAAACTTGGGCACATATCACATAAAGCCCTTAAACATCTTGTGGATCATGGCATGGTTTTAGGCCTTGAGCTCAAAAATATAGGTGACAAGATAGCTTGTGACATGTGTATTAGATCTAAAATAACATGCAAACCTCTTCCTAAAGAACCAGGCGAATGTTTGAATAAACTCAGAGACAAAATTTATTCCAACATTTGGGGACCAGTGAGACACACTACAATCGATAAGAAAACATACTATGTTTCGTTTACTGACGATCATTCAAGAGAATTGGTATTGTATCTAATGAATTCTAAGGATCAAGTTTTCAGTAAATACAAGCTCTATGTCAGGGGACAGCCCCTTATTTCTCTATTTCTTTTATTTCTCTTTTATTATCCCCTTGGTCTCCACTCCTGCCTCTATCCCATTAGCTAGTTGCTATCTAGTTAGTTCTGTTTAGGCCCAGAGATCCAGTAGGATAGACACCGGGGTACTGTATAGCTGCTTAGTCAGAGGGGTCCTCCAGTTCTTTCTCTTCTGGACCCCCCTCACTAGTGTCTGATTGCATTTGTGGGTAGGCTTGGGGTTAGAGTCCCTGGGTCAGGCCTAGGGAGAGTGGCAGGGCTGGGTGGTGTCCCGCTGTTTCAGCTCCCAGCAATTGCCTGGATCAGTACCAAAGTGAGGTTGCCCTTACACTCTATGAGGCCATGTTGCTTCAACAGTGGAACATACATATTAAAACCCTTTTCTCAGATCGAGGGGGTGAATACACTAGTGCTGAATTCAATCAATATCTAGATCAACAGGGCACAAGACATCAATATACTGTACACAACACTCTGGAGCAAAATGGAGTAGCCAAGCAGCTCAATCGTACTCTAGTTGAAAAAACACATGCCATACTATTGGAATCTAATCTACCCAAGAACTTATGGGGATATGCAATTCAGCACACTAATTATATCAAAAACCACACATATACAAGAGCTTTACCCGACAAAACTCCTTATGAGATGGTCCACCATAAAAAACCAGACTTACGAGACACCTATGAATGGGGAAAAGACATCTATGTTAAGATAAAACAAGATGACAAGCTATCACCTCGAGCCAAGAGAGCCAAATGGATCGGACACTCTGCTCAAAGTGACGGCCATTGCATCTATTGGCCAGATACTTGGAAGGTAACTGTCGAACGAGATATTATCTTCGACACAGATGATAAACCTATACTATCACCCATATTACCCTCTGACAATTGAACTGGTTCTATGCCGTTGCAAACAAAACCTATAGCGTGCAAATCGATTTCTGCCTCTCAAACAAGGTCACATGACACATTTGGTTCACCAACTGATGAAGACCAAAATAAAGAATTAATCACGCATACTCCACATAGAGATTTTGAATACTTACAACCAAGCCAGACAGGTGTAAACAGTCTTTGTCAACCTGCTCCACTCAGGAGAAGTGAGAGAAAGCATCTCCAACAAGAAAAAACTACGAAAACTGATCCAGAGATGGAATCTCAAACCTCTAAACAAGAAGCCAATGATACCACTACACTGGCATATGAAACTGATGACAATATCTATTCAAATGATCGTTGTATTGATTCAAATCAAAATTACGGAGATGTGAATTACGATTATTTCGCAATTAGTGCTGAACCAACCGGTGAAGAACAAGATGAAACTTTATATTTCAGCCATGACCTTACATTGCCTACAACCACTGAGAAAGCCCTCAATGATCCTAGATGGAAAAAGTCCATGGATTATGAAATCAAAGCTCAAATTGAGAAGCACACATGGGAACTTGTCAAACCACCTCCCAATGTGAACATCATTGGAAGCAAGTGGACTCATACATTAAAGAAGGATCATAATGGCACTATTGTACATGCTAAATCCTGTTTTGTAGCTCAAGGTTTTACACAAACCTTTGGAGTTGACTCTGATGAAACTTATGCACCAGTCGTTCGCATGACATCATTATGAACAATATGCACTATCGCTGCTCATAACAATTGGCCTATTCATCAGATGGACATGGATGTTGCATACTTGAATGCTGAACTCAAAGACCTTATATATATGCGCAAACCACCTGGGTATTTTGAAAAAGTGCATGCACAAGTACTTCTACTGAAAAAGTGCATCTATGGCCTTAAACAGTCAGGCAGAGAATGGTATTAGTGTCTGTTGAATGCATTATCTAGTATGGAATTTACAAAATTGTCCTCTGATGTGGCAGTATTCTACAGACATGGAGCCAAAGGATTCGCAATTATCGGAGTAGCCATCAATGATCTCACAATCATGGTGATCAACAAGTTTACTATATATGGCATTAAACGAGACTTAGAACAGATCTTCAAGATAAAAGATCTCAGTGAACTACATTGGCTGCTCAATCTCAAAATTGACTGCAATAGAACAGCTGGAACGATAAGCTTCTCTCAAGAACTGTACATTGACAAAATCCTCGATCGTTTTAATCTCACTGATGCTAAAATCCATGCAACTCCACTCAATTCAACTACAAAGTTATCTAAAGAACAATGCCCAACTACAGATGAAGAAAAGAAGGCCATGGAGAAAGTACCATACCGGCAAGCAATAGGATCACTTATGTGGGCAGCCATTGCCACACAGCTGGACATTGCATTTGCCATCTCACTACTATCTCAATTTCTTGAAAATCCTGGCCTCATTCACTGGAATGCCACAAAATGCGTTTTTAAGTATCTTAAAGGCACAAAAACGAAGAAATTGATATTAGGGAAAAACAAAGATGGACTAGTCAGATACACAGATGCCGATTGGGCTTTGCAAGACCATAGGCATTCAATTCCAGCATACATCTTCCAAATCGACTCAGGAAGCATTTCATGGAGCTGTCAGAAACAATCTATTGTCATGCTCTCATCAACTGAAGCTGAGTTTATCACTCTAACTCATGCAACAAAGGAAGCAATTTGGTTGAAGAATTTTATCTCAGAATTTTTCCAACCAATTAGATTGCCCATTAAAATATATTCTGACAATCAATCTGCCATTACTATAGCAAATGGCAACCAACAACACTCCAGGACAAAACACTTGACATCCGACTCTACTTTATCAGGGACACCATTGACGCGAAAAAATAATGTTGGAATATCAACCAACTGACCAGATGTTGGCAGATATCCTTACTAAAAGCCTCCTTGGACCTAGGGTCAAGTTCCTTATCGGCCAGTTAGGCATATATTAAGCTTGAGGGGGTGTGTTGAGTGCATACCTGCAAAATGCACCTCATATGAGCTTCAAGCATAATATATAGCTAATTTCTGGACAATACTTCAAGAGAACAATGCCTAATTTACTCAAGTATTTTTTTCGAAATTTTTGTATTTTTATCCAACTCTGTCAGAATTTTTTTTTCTTTTTCATGTATTTTGTACGCGTGATGTGTACTTTTACTTCTGTTTTGGGATAACATGCATTGACCAAAAATTTGGCGATGACCAAAAAATCGGTCGCTTGGTACTAACCAGCGCTAAAGTGCCAGCTCAGCAATACATGCAAGTGAAACACTCACTTGCACAGGCCTCTCTCCTCAGTGCTTGACAGCCACTGAGGAGGTGAGTCAACTGTAATATTAGTGTAAAATCATGATCTAATTTTTATTTAAATTGTAGTTTATTATTTAGACATCCTTCTTTCCTGAACCTACTGAGCACTTAAGTTGTTCTATGTCCCCTTCAGGGTGATCTTGGAAGTTCAGCATACATTGAAGGGAAAATGTATGGAGCTTAGCTTGATCTATGCTGTCATAAACCTTGGGTTCACAAATTTTGGCTCAGGAACCTGAATCTGTAGCAACTGGTTGGGTGAGTTGTTTGAAAACCCTTTTAATGAGCTTGTCTGAGTCAATATTCATATTGACACTGTGAGCATCATGGAACAGCTTATCATCATCGTCCGGGTCATTGTCAGGGGGGCCATTATCAGGAGGCCCAGGAGGTAGAGGTGTTCTGCATCCTTGGTCTCTGCCTTGACCAAAGTTTTCAGCATCAACTATATTGGGGGAGCATACAACCTCAGGTTATTCAGAGATTCATCATAATTCTGATATTGCTTGCAGATTAGATGGGGTTGAGGGTGCCTAACAGCACAAATACTGGAATGAGTGGTCATAGTGGACATTAATATGAGATCAGGAGTCTGAGTCAGAAAATACTGTTAAGAATGGGCTGAGCCGAGGTTCTTGCATATTACTCGAGCAAGGTTGGAACTTTGGGTGAGGTTTGGAGTAGGGCTTGGCTTCAGCTTATGTGCTGCGCCATCCAGATCTTGTAGATTCCCTAATTTCCAAGGGCGAGGTCTAACTGAAAAGCTCAGGTAATCTTAGTGGATTTTCTGACTACAGAACTATTAATTTACATACTGTTAGGATCTCACCTTGCGAGATTTCCGTTCACTTAGTCATTCATGATTAAGTGTTCTTTTTCTTAATTTGGAAACCCCGCTCAGTCTCTATTGATTTCTCATCCTAGTTCTAGACCTCACCCCAATTTATTTGCTTCACAATTCCGCTCATTATACATTTTCCTATTCAAGTAATTTCCATTGCCTCGCACAACAATCTTTGTAACAACTTCACCCAAACCTTATCCTTACTCATCCATGTTTCACCTCGCCTTTGTTTTAATTCCCATTCTGGAAACCCCCTTGTTCTTTTGATTAGAAATCTTCTGACTAATTGAAATACTAACCTGGTATATAATGTGTATGTAAATTAGTAGTTCTGTAGTCAGAAAATCCACTAAGATTACCCTGAGCTTTCAGTTAGACCTCGCCCTCAGAAATTAGGGAATCTATGAGATCTGGACAGTGCAGCACATAAGCTGAAGCCAAGCCCTACCCCAAACCTCACTCAAAGTTACAACATCACTTGAGTAATAAGCAAGAACCTTGGCTCAGCCCATTCTTAACAGTATTTTCTGAATCACGCTCCTGATCTCATATTAATGTCCACCATGACCACTCATTCCAGTATTCGCACAAGTCATGGCACCCTCAACCCCATCTAATCTGCAAGCAATATCAGAATTACGATGAATCTCTGAACAACCCAAGGAGGTACGCTCCCCCAATATGGTTGATGCCTAAAACTTCGGTCAAGGCAGAGACCAAGGACATGGAACCCCTCCACCTCCTGGGCCTCCTAACAATAGCCCCCCTGACAATGACCTGGACGATGATGATAACACATTCCAAGATGCTCACAGTGTTGATATGAATATTGACTCAGACGAGCTCATTAAAAGGGTTTTCAAATGTCTCACCCATCCACCCAATGCAGATTCAGGCTCCTGAGCCAAAATCCATGAACCTGAGGTTTACAATGGCACGGATCAAGCTAAGCTCCATACATTTTTCCTTCAATGTATGCTGAACTTCTGAGATTGCCCATCCACTTTCAAGACAGGCACATCAAAGATTCAGTATGCCATCTCATACCTCTCCAGCCCTACCTTACAATATTTTGAACCCACCATCCTAGGCAAGATTTTTCCCAAGCCTACCTGGCTCTCAAATTGGGAAGAGTTTCGCACCAAACTCAAAATGAACTTCAGCCTTTCAACAATGCTGTGCAAGCAGAAATAGAGCTCAAAAAAATAGTCATGAAGGATCATCACTGAGCTGCTTGCTACTTCATTGACTTTGCCCAAGCTTCCACTCATACCCAGTGGAATGATGCTGCCCTCAATCACATGGCTTACAAGGGATTTGGTAGATCCTAGGTTCCCTCCAACAAATCTCTGTCCTAGCACCCATTTATCTTTCATCTCCATGCTCCTCCAGATCGATCTCAGCCTTCTAGACAGATCTCAACCTTCCACCAGACTCCACGCCATGGACAACCCCACGTGACCTCCACATACTTCGCACTCCATCTCTTATTTAGCATCCTTGTACCCTAGTATAGTAACTCCTCTGCATTCAGACAACCCTGCTCCATATTAATCCCATGCTCCGAATGTACTTAAACCTCCATGTATTCATAGCTAGTTCTCTAGTTCAAATATCGATTTAGTCTTACCTCGCTACCTCCATTCTCGCTCTGTAACCTCCACTCCGCTACTCTGTAAATACAAGGACAAGACGACGCAAGAGGGCACAACACATAAGTTGAAGCCAAGTCCTCTTGACTCCGCACCCTGGCTCAAAATCGATCGTTCGACCACTCTGGACCCCCCGGACAATACGTCTCTGACTCCGGACTTAACAGGATTGCCCAAACATATTAAGGACAGTCTCCTTAATTTTCCTCACTTC
>QFEC01030735.1:0-17290 GCA_003316585.1 Gomphus bonarii | reverse complement strand
GGGCTTGGGGGTGGGCTTCTTTGTTGGTCTGAACACTTTAACTGACGGTCTTGTAACACAGGAGCTTCCACCACTAATTTCTATCACTGAAACGAAGATCAAGACTGTTACTCACACCGTTCCCCCACTGACTCAAATCGAAATTCATACTGAAACAGCGACTGTTACCGTTCCTCCGGCGGCTCATACCCGAGTTGCAGCGCGACCTGTCCCAGAGGAACATGTTCGTAAAGGTACACCTGCATCTGGAGGACGCCCTACAACCGCTGTCGAAGTTGTTAAAGAAGATATCTCACTTCCTACTCCTGAGTTGGTCTCGGAGGAAGTTGAGGAGATAATGGAGGATTATGAAGAGCCGGGAGGTAGTGACCGCACGGTTACTGTCGTTCAGAGACCCAGGCAAACCAGGCGACCTACCAAATGGTTTGGAGGTAGATGGTAATTGGTTGCCGTTTTAGACAGTTTTACCTCACGAACTACGATGTTTGACGAACGATCATGCTCCTCGACATGAACCTTTTCCTACCTAAAATTGTTATTTAGCCTTCAGTTCCCATTATGTTTTGGCGTTGGTCCACCGTTTTGGATATCAGAGATTTCCATGTTTCTATTGTTCAATGTCATGTATCTTGCTTAGGATTGATTCTGGAGATATCAATGCGACGTTTCAAGACAAGACAATGTAATTTCACGCATCGATATGAAACTGATTCGTGTGTGGTTGTGACAGCTGTACGTCGTTTGACCAAGCCATTAAGTCCAAAGCCCGGGACAGACCTAGTTTGCCCTGCATGATCAGCGGGTTGGAGTGGGAAGTGCGGATATCGGTAGCCCTTGAAATGGCAAAAGAGTAACCTTGGTTATCAAATTGCAATTTATACTTACTAGCGCCCTTCCTTGACGCGTTCTATTAGCGCAGCCCTCGTTAACGTCCTGGACTCGGAGGACTGACGTCTGCGAAACAACTCAAAGGAGCTACAGGGTGCCGAATCGGATTTCAAGTAAGAAAATGTTCAAAGCACATATCCCCCAACTGGTTTTTCTATAAAACTATATACATTTCTTCAACAACCCGATAGCGGAACGCCTGAGCCAGTGAGGAGCATAAGTAAATCCCGTGGAGATCGGTGGTAATACCAAAGACTCACCAAGGGTCGCAAAAGATCGATAACGTGACTGTATGCATGAATGATTCCGAAGTCAAGCCACGTTCACGTTTCACGTCCAGGGAATAACTGTTAATCAGTATATGCCTGGGTAAGACGAGTATGAGGACGTTTGGTCATGCAGAAAGCAAGTTAAGGAACAGAATCGCACTAGGCATAGTTCACAAATTTAAATTAGGAGCGAACCGCGAGACCATTGCGGCAATTTAATCAAGTCTCGTTACAGCTTTGGCTGATATTCCAAGTGTCATGAGCAAGTCTGTGAATCTGACTGAGGCGGCATTCTTGTAATCTTTTTAATTGGTTTAAGGAGAGCAGGCCTGCTTTCCAGGTCAATATCGGTGTCTGGAAGGTGATGTATAAATCATGGGGACATAATAAATCACATAGATGGTCCATTTAGTAAAACTCAACTAAGAAGTAAGATTGAGAAAAGGTTGTGAAGAAAGAACAACTTCAAGCTCAGTCGTGACAAATGTGACAAGACGGTGTGACGAACACGCGTTTGTCTCTCATTACTGTACGCGTTCTAACTTGGACACTTGCACCATACTCCTTTTAGATTCTTCATCCACATCGTATCATGGACGTCGACTATCATCTATCTAGCGGTGCTTGTGCACAAATCACGCAAGCATCTACAGATGATCTGGAAGCTTGGAGTATGCAGCCCACCGTGCAATTTCTCTCGATCAAGAAGCTTCAGAATACAAGCGCAACGAGTCCAGATCGGTATCGCCTCATCATATCCGATGGCATACATTTTGTGCAAGCGATGCTTGCTACACAATTGAACGAGTTGGTGGAAAACAATACTATCAAGAAACACACTGTTGCCGTCCTAGAAAAGTATTCTTCCAACATTGTTCAGAATAAGCGGTTGGTCTCTCTGTCTCTAACTTATTTCTTGAATTAACCCGAAGTATGTACGCTAGTCTTATCATCGTTTTGGGGATGCGATGTCTTGGCGAAGCCAGCGAGAAACTAGGGGATCCAAAGAGCCTGGACACCACTCCTATTGGAGCTACTGCTAATACAAACAGCGGCCCAAGTCGCAGCCCTGCACCTGTTTCACCAGTTGTAGCACTCCAGCAACCAGTCCAACCGGCCCCGCAGCCCTCTCGCGGGCCTCAGCCCTCTGGTGGCGAGCGGTCCATCCCAACATTTCCCATTGATAGCCTAAGCCCTTACCAGAACAAGTGGACTATTAAAGCACGAGTCACCCAGAAATCCGATATCAGACATTGGTCAAACTCTAAAGGAGAAGGCAAGCTCTTTAGCATGACGCTTATGGACGAAACTGGGGAAATCAAGGCAACGGCATTCAACCAAGTTGTCGACGAACTCTTTGATAAAATGGAGGAAGGGAAGGTGTACTATATTTCCCGTGCTCGAGTGAACATGGCCAAAAAGAAGTTCAGTCATCTTCAAAACCAGTATGAGCTTAGTCTTGAACGGTCGACGGATATACAAGAGGTACGCTGGTTCATTATGACGATTTACCTTACTTACGGCATCAATCTGGTAGTGTCTCGACAATGCAAATGTCCCAGTGATCAAGTATAATTTTGTGGAGCTCAAGGACCTGGAGACAGTAGCGAAGGATTCCATTTGTGGTAAATCATAGTTAGCATTCTCTTCCTTTGGATTTTTCTCATTTACGAATACCCAGACGTGATCGGGGTGGTGAAGGAAACTCAGGAGCTAGGCGAAATCATGTCGAAATCGACACAAAAGATGGCAAGTGTCATCTTCTACAAATTACGACTCGAGCTGAATTATCTTCCTTACCCGCCAGATTATGAAACGAGATTTAACAATTGTCGACAGATCCGGTTTTTCTGTTCGCATCACCCTCTGGGGTGACCAGGCGAAAAAGTACACTGCCACGGACCAGCCTATCCTTGCGGTGAAAGGAGTGAAAGTGGGAGATTTTGGAGGTGTGCTTTATTGAAATTGTGTCCAAGTGGTTCCTTAACACTCTATTCAGGAAGGTCACTATCAGTGCAGAGTTCCAGTACAATGGTTCTTAATCCCGATATCACGGAGGCACATGCGCTAAGAGGATGGTACGTTTGGCAGATCTGCTCGGCACGTCTAGCTCATGGCACGCAACCTCAGGTTCGACTCTGCAGGCTCCGTAGCTAAATTCCAATCGCATAGTAACGCGCTAGGCAGCGGCACTGGTCAGGGTTCGGGTATCAACCTTGCTGAACTTCGAACTACTCAAGAAGTCAAAGATATGAACCTCGGACAAGACAAACCTGACTATTTTTCGACTCGTGTAATAATCACACTAATCAGAACGGAGAACCTGTCGTATCCCGCATGTCCCTCGGAAGGTTGCAACAAGAAGGTGACTGAAGTTGTCGATGGATGGAAATGTGAGAAGTGTGAGCGCACCTACGAACGACCAGAATATCGGTTAGTCAATAATATGTCATTTTATGCACAATTGAGACGCCTGTTCCTGCAGCTACCTAGTAACCTTCTGCGCTGCTGATCACACGGGTCAGTTATGGTTGCAAGGTTTCAACGAGGTTGGATTAGCAATATTCGGCATGCCTGCAAATGACCTAAAGGCGTTAGAAGCAAGCACCATCTTCCTTACCCTATGATACGCTGTCTCATGCTGCCTCTCTAGGAACGCGACAAGGAAGCCCATGAAAGCACTGTTAAAAAGGTAATATCTCAGTCATTCAATGTGGCATGCAGGGCAAAGCAAGAAACGTTCAATGTGAGTCATGTTTGATGCACGTGTTCTTTCATAACACGTTTCTAGGACACCACCCGTATTCGTTACGGGATCAATCGAATAGCGCCTTTGGAGTTTACGATGGACACACAGCAAATACTTGAGAAACTCAATGCCTTCATTTAGTATTCATATGAAATTAGTACAGGTAATCTGAGAATTGATCGGGGCGATCAGCTTGGCAACCCCGATGAGAATTTGATGAGCATGTAAGATTGTAATGCAGATATGGAAATCAGGGAACTCTGTAGAGTATGACGAGGACGATAAGATTATGGACTAGCGCTGTTGTTCATCAAGGGGCGAGTGACCTAATTAATGTTGCCTTGGACCAGTGCCCGACTGGTGGCATCGCGGGACGCCTTGAGCAAGCAGGAGAGCTCATTACCCCCCGTTCCGCGAACAGGTTTGCGCACAGCGCCTTCGCGTTGCAATGTCTCCATCATGGCTCCGATAGGACATTGGGGATTCATGGCTGCAATTGAACGTGACATGGAAACAACGTATAGGCAGGCAATACGCATGTGCTGGTCGCGAAAGTTTTTCAAAGCAAGCACGACCGAGTCGTATGGCTGTTGAAGTGCGGGCGAATGCCGGGCGAGCTCTCGAATAGACCGGGGATGCGAAGCAAGATGGACAAGGAAGTCTTGATGCTTGCCAGGCATATATTTCCGCATTCGCGTCATGAATGTATGGTCTGCACGACGATTCTGTTCAGAAGGCAGGGGCAGACGTGCTTTGGAAAGTTGGTGATCGATATCCAGAAACACATCAAGAGCATGCCTTTAACCAGGGGGGATCAAATTCAAAAAACTTTCTGACTTGTGCAGACTCTATACTCACATGGTAGAGGACTGCCCTGCGGAAGGTCCGCTGAGCTCGAGTTGGCGTGAAGGGTCTACACCTTCATAAACCCATCCTGGGGAGTCTGGGCCGTTGGCATCGCTTCCGCGGAACCACGGTCGAATGTCAAAGTAGAAAGCGTGGGGATCACAGGTCTCTCGGACAGACTTCAATATCGCTGTCAGCTCGTCCACTACTGTGGACAATCGCTGGAGACACTGTGCTATTCGGTCGATGGCCCAATCGTCGTTCGTGGAGGCCAGCTTGTTGCATTCCGTGATCACTTGAAGGGCCTCGACGCCGCGTAATTCGATACTGGCACAGCAAATATAAAAATTTTGTTCGTCGGGTCCTCGGGTGAACAAGGTTTGAGCCTTGATGTTCTCGGGTGCTAGCGGTTTACGAGGATCCACGAGTGCCCAGTTCCACAACACGGTGTCCGCAAAAGTCAGGATGGGGGCGATGCCCAAAATGTCGGAGACAGATACAAGGGGCACGGCGAGGGATGCCGGCACCGTCAAGCGCTCTGACGGCTCGGAGTGTGGGGGAATCGAATGCATGTATAAATGGACAAGGAACGCAAGGACATGATGGGCGCGCCTGAGACACGTCACATCACCATGTAAGGCGTGAGTGGGAAGCACAGGGGCCTAGGAGGGAGCAGTTGAGAGGGGGGCAGCCACAAAGATCAAATCAAAACAAGACCCACATTTCGCAGCTGTGAGCGCCAACGTCGGCTACTATCGCGCCGAGAGATCGCATTTGGACAGTCGTCTTCTCCAAGGCTCAACTCGTCTTCGGCAGAAGCCAAGGCGAGCTCCCATAAATCGAAGTCGGGGGGAAGACGTTTCAGAGGCGGCTTGCTGGGCAGAAACCCGGTATGTGGGTCCATATCATAATCATACAGCTGACTGTAGTAATGGGTGTCGATGGTCTGAACTGGAGAGACGGCGGCGGGTTTGTGAAAGTGGGACCATGACAGGTCGAACAGCAGGTTGCGAACGTAGGACGCGCCAGGGGTGACGAGGGACACCAACGACATAATCGGTCGGCGGAGGAGGTGGTGTGGGGGATGGGCTGGCAGTGGGGAGAGCAAGCGTTGAACATGGCCTTGATATAGGGCCAGAGTGGGTGTATAGGATCATAGAGTATCGAAATCTTTCGTGATCCTGCAAACCTTTTTTCTGTTTTGAATTCATTCCGAATTTACATTGAAAGGGAGTTGCCTAGCACCCTGTGCACATGGACATCGTAATCACCGATGTCAAAATTGAAAATTGAAAAAGGCAGTTGCGCGCAAAATCAAGCAATGCCACGCACCTGTCGGACTCATATTGACGCCTGGAGCTCATTAGCAAGCCAAAAAAGGGCTCGGGTCCAAAATATTAATCGTATGCGCTGCAATGCTGTACAACACGATCACATCGGCTATGGGGTCGGACTTGAGCCTGTGTCTTTGGAAAAGATTAGTGCCAAATGTTGGAGGAAAAACCTTGGTCCGAATGAGCTCTGTGAATAGGAACGATAGACAAAAGTAGATTGGACGCTTTTCAAATCACTCTCGTGTGATTGAACTTAAAGTTTGTTGGCACCCACGCGTGCTGGACCCCGTCCACCATGCTGGTGCCTTCTGAACAGATGCTCCTCAGAGTCCTCCAGGTCCATCACCTGCACCCAACGGGGCACGTGTTGGAGATCTTCTTGCGCTCACCGTTTATGTGTACGACCCTGCGGCGCTGCAGGGCAGCTTCGAACCTGACGCCATGCTGCCCCGCATCTGATCGAAGCGATAATATACCAACATACGCAGGCCAAGCAGCATCTGCCCGATGCATCTTCCGCGGTCTGCCATGCCCAGCAAGCTAACCTTGGTCGACAGATCTCTTGGCTCGGTGTCACACCCCGTGAGCGTCTCGGGTCCTTCTTTGGGGCGAGCCTACAATATGTAATTCACCCACTGTGCCAGTTTCTGGCTAGTCTCAATAACACAGCTATCCACACATCTCTCGCTGAGCTACCCGTTGTCCGTCGTGTCCGGAATCTGCTTGCCGCTCCCGGCTATCGCCCCACCCCCTCTAAACCAGACAAATGTAAAACGCACCAAGGGACGTATGCTCAGAAGATTAATTTCGCAGCCATGAGCCCTACATTGCTAAAAGATTCTCAGAACTCTTTTTCTCTCTGTGAAACACCACCCTCCTTCTACATCGGGCAAGTCCGAACGCCGTCGCCAAGGAAAGTCACTCACCACAAACAATGTGATGGGGTCACCCTCTACACAAAGGGAGATGGTATGAAATCGGTTCGACATTGCTGTCATGGAACCCGCCTTGTTTGTCAATCCAGTCAACTGAGAGGCACCGTGCCGTGAGGCTAGCATAGCTCTATTAAAAAAAAAAAAAGCATTGCGTCTTGTTCAATTAAGCGTTATATGAAACGTATGGTCGGTCAGGAACATGACTACCAACTATCATGGGGAACTCAAATAATGCACAATGCACGTCAACACGCTGCGTCTCTGGTCCCTATTACATCCAACCAATTCTTCCATGGCATAAAAATAACACGGCTTTGGCAACTCCACTGGCACCCTTGAACAGACGCAGAGGACAAACAAAGTCGTGCCGTCGGACGCGTAAGCTCTGGCCGCTATAACTGAGAGCAAACGCAAAGCCACTGTCAGAGCCTGCATTGTGATATTACGCTAATAACTCACTTCAGTCTCAGGCTCAGCAGCAGCCAGTTGGATTACTGGGCCAGAGCTGGGTCCTCCATTGTTCCTCAATGGCCACATTGGGGAATAACTCTGACACTCCGACGCTTCGCGTCACTACCCCGTACTAGTTGTCCTCCCGATTGCCATCAATCTCGATGGTACGAAGCCCCCCGGCACTAAGATCATATACTGCCAAGATCCATGAAGATTCAGGCGTGGAACACCCTCGGAGGCAAGACGTTTACGGTAAACAGAACCTATTGCATTCAACCATGTCTCTTCCCAAGGTGGGGCATCTTTTTCAATTCTGAAGGTACATATGCTCCAGTAGTAACTCCCGGTCTTGCTCACTCTTTCAATACATCAATCATCCACGTTGCTCCTTTCTTTCACAGAATCGTTTTCATTTCGAAGCATTAACTTGAGGCTATCCTCAAGGCCAAATGAGCGGAGTCCTGACTTCAAAACCTCGTCATTACATCTTTACAATGGTCGGCTGTCGTCATCATACATCAATCATGGGAATCTCCTACGGTACTGCCTCGTGACTGGAGCTATCTTGAGCCTTCTATACAGGCACTACATCCCTCAAATACAGCATGACTGTATATATTATACATCCATTGTACGAATTGTGAGTTGAGTTTTAATTCACATGGAGACGTGATATTTCAAATCGACTCTACACCTTCTGAATGGTTTTTACAAAGATTTGCAACACGTGGGAGTTGATGGCACGTCAGCGCTGTGAGGCAAGCGATATCTTTCACCACTATCGGGCTCATGTGCTTAACTATTATCATAACGTTCTCACGTTATCCTAGCAGTCCAAATCAAGCATGGAATGGTTTGTATTCTGGCTTCGACTCAGTTTGTATCAGTTTGTAGGTCTCAGCGGCATTGCACGTTCAGTTGTACTGCACGCCTTCGGGCTGGAGACTAGACTACCTTTAAGTGTACGCTCGCCTTCCGTTTATGTGACAGGGCTCCAACAGTTTCTAATCCGCGTCAACAGTGCGCATTAGTGGGTTGATATTCAAGTGCAGCATGCCTGTTCGCCGACTTGGGGATGTCGTGAAGATCGTGCCTCAATCGTGTAGACTTTAAGGGCCAACTTCCCTGGGGCTATTATTCTGCCTGTTCCTCTAGTTCTGTATGCGTAGAAGGCCTGTCTGTTCGATTACACACCTAGATGTCAGCACGGTGAAACCCGTGAGCAAGCCGTATCTTCAACCACTATCGTGCTCATGTACTGTATCACAGCACCATTCTCACGGTTTCATGCCTGTCTAAATCATGGATGGAATCGTCTTTAGCTATGAGTCCTCACGCACGTTCGAGTTACACCGCCATCTTAAAGCTTTGGGTCACTCCAAATCCTCTCTCGTCTTCATGTTTCTGTAGGCTGGAACAAGTTCAAATACAGCGTTGATGGACGTCAACAGACAGCTGATGGTGAAAAGCATCACCTCTCGCAATAGAACTGATCTACTTCCACATGTGTATGATCGTCGCCAAGTTTCTGTGTGCCAAGGTCGGACAATTTCAATCAATATCAACAGGATGAATCGGTGGACTTGGTGATTATCATGTCACACTCACAGACTGGCATCTCACCTGCCCATTTTGCATCTTAATCATCCAATCTCAAGGATTTGGTTTCCAAGGTCCAATGATCTGTAGGCTCTTATCGATAGGCCGATACCTGATGTATTGGTGGGCTGATATTGATGGTTAGCAGCCTCGGACTCGGAGCTCATGTGAATAGTTGGGTCTGAATTCCAATATTAAACTTCTCAAGGAACTGCGGCTCCTCTTGGATAGGATTGACCGATTGCGAGACGGTGACAGTGTGCCCAAGTTCGAATGTTATTCGCTGCTTTACATAAACATTCGGACGTGTGGCTGTCATCACTCCTTTTTGTTCAGGAATCACCTCCAAAGGCAAGATCGTCCACACTGAGGGAATAAGCGGAATGTTCGGAGAATTGTGCTACTATTACAAATGGGTCGGCTGTTCGAATGTCGCTAGGTGGCATCGACATATTCCTTTTCCAACTGTCACGTCATTAGGGGAATTCGGAGTAGGCGTTTCACACTTCACACATTAGTTTGCAGGCTGTTCTCTGATGATTCAGACCATGCAACTTACAAGTTGAATTGCTTTCTGCTCAGAATGGCCCGTGAGATTTCAAGTTTATTGTGGCTATAGTAGGAATATTATAAAATTCTATGCAAGTGTATAGAATATGTAGAACGCATGTTCAAAAACCCATGACCGTTCATCTGAAATATTGAAAAATGTTCATCATCGTCGGTTGTCTGGACGGATGTGTTCCTTCTTTAGAATCTTTCTATCTTTCAATTTGGTGTTGGCTTCGGATGGAGAGGGAGGAGAGGACAGACTTGGGCTTCAGTTTCTAGTTTTGTTTGCCTCGGCAACGTAGTGACAAAGGTTTGAAATGCATTTCAGCTGAGAAACGCCGTTTTCGATTCACAGTTCCCGCAATTCACCTCCGCAAACCCGTTTTCCGAGTCCATCTGGTGAACTTACTTATTGTGGGCCAATTATCGTGTTGTGATGGTGTTTACAAACCAATTCTGGATGCTGATGGGTTGGCCCTGGCTCATACTTGGGCAATAAGCAGGGGGTTGGTCGGTCGTCGATCATCGACATCGATAGTGTATCTTTATCAGAACGTGTGGTACGGAAGAAAAAACGCTCAGCGCCCACATTTTGCCCGAGTAAGATTGTTTGCTTCCAGTCGAATGGATTTATCCTGAAAAAAAAAGGTCATGCGGTAGAGTAAATCAAGGTTATATCATAAAATGATACCCTTAAGGGTCCAGAGTTCAAATTCTTCAATTTACCAGGCCCTGCAACGCACTTCATTATAATTTTCAAAGGGACACATTCTTCCGGACCTATGATAATTTCCACAATGGAATGAGCCTCTCCGGATAGATTCTTTTTCTTTTCGGATCCAACCACAAAAAAGTCTATCCTGTTGAATTTTGGGTGGTGCTGATCAAGGACCGAGGAAAAAGACAACTGTGTGCTCGTTGCAAACAGATGAGGAATTACAAAGCAGATGTGACTGATGTGACACTGCCGAATTTCCTGAAGAAAATTTGAGCCCTCTGCGTGTCTTCGAAATGCCTCAAAATATATGTTCGGGCACCCGGGTGGCGAGTAATATCTTGGCCTAGCCAGCCTCTTTCAAGGGACGTCGGTGCCTAAATAGGCTGTTGTATCTTATGGTCCTACTGGCCTCAATCACAATATCACCAATCACAGCAACCAGGAGGAAATATTTAGAGACTTTGCTTTCCAAAGAGCTCAATAACGCCTGATGTTACTTCAAGCGCTGAACTGACACTTGCCATATGGGTCGAATAGGATTGTGTCTTTTCTTGTTTTACAGAATGGAAGATCGGGCACTATGGATGCTTCTGCACGCCGGATCCTCATCAATCAATTTCTGTGAGGACCCCTGGAATAATATGTTTTCACGCATGAGGGGAATACACACTGGTCTATGGTTTCGACCACCAATTTGGGCAAAAAACCCCACTTTTGCAGGTAGAAGACATAGGTACCTTGGGATGGTGGACAGATACACAATGTATCGGGTCCAGATTTCAATTTCAGGTTTTAACCTAACTCACAAAGGAGCTTACCTCATCAAGCATTCGCCACATCATTGCAACTTGGTACTGTCCTCAAAGACCTCATCTTGATATAGATTGTTGATTCCATAGAACAATTGTAAGTTCAACCTTCTTCAAGACCATAATAGCCAAAGTTAAACAATCACGCAGTAAAACCTCAGGGATTTTTGTTGAGTCCTCAGAAACCTGGTCCCAACACGGCAGCGTTGAACGGTTGAAGGACCAACCTCTTCCTCGTGACAATAGAACATGGGTTAGATATGGCCGCAACCAGTCCGCCATTGAAAAAAGGACAAGGCAACAAGATTTTGTCGAAACCAACTATACAAGTGTCGCCCATGTGTAAAAAAACGCCAATATGTACTAGTCCGGAGATTCTTATAAGTGGTCACATGGGCCACTCATGGATGAGAAAGAAAACATCATGATCCTTACGGCGGAGCATTGTTAGAGATGAGGTCCGCCGCAGGGCGTTCAGTCGTAACTGCCGGATTTTGACGGTGGCTTGAATAAAAATCGTCAAGGCGGGAGCAATAATGACTGAAACAACCTACCGGCCACCACCTCGATGCCAACCTCCGTCTCCATTTCTACGATCGTCATCACGCCGATCGTCCCTTCTGCTGTCACGCCTATCGTCATACCCTCTTCTGTCATCAATATCCCTCCTGGGTGGAGGAGAGCGAGGAGCCCTTCTGTCGTCATAACGCTTATCATCATACCTATCGTAATCACGGCGGTAAGGAGAACGTGACCGGTCACGGCGGGGGGGAGGGTCTCTGTAACGATCACTACGGTCGTAACGGTCATCTCTGTAACGGTCATCACGCCTGTAATCAGGCGGGCCGCGCTGGGCAATGAACGAAAGAGTCAAAAAATTACGAACGTTGCCCCCGGCGCGCGACGTACGGGATCTTCTGAAAGAGCGACTCTGACGGGTTGCCCGCGAAGATCTTTACCATCTAATGTCTTGACGGCAGCATCCGCGTCATCACGGGTCAAATATTCCAGGATGCTGTGAAAATAATAATTCCACAATTGTCCTCGACAGAAATTTTGTATTGAATCTCACCCTTGGCCTGGTACATCGCGATCAATGTCGGCGAAAGAGACACTTCCGGCCTCGCGTCCGAAATCCTTTAGGTCCTGAGGAATTGAATGAAGCAGCATTAGGATCCACCACAAGCGACCACGGGGATAAAGGTCCACAAGGGGCGAGAAGAGAAAGGTACAACAAGAGGAGGATGAAACTCCGTATATCCTTTTCCTGGAGGTCCAAAGAACCCGAAACCATGGCCTCGAGTCCGCAACCAGAACGCGATCGCCAACAACACAGCCACAGCATCCACAAGCCAGATAGGACCATAAAATGCACTCAAAGCGGCCGCACGCTAACCGCCTCGCCACGAGAAAAGAGCGAGAAATTATCATGGTCGAGTGGATCGTACCTGCCAACTTGTGTCACGAGAAATTCCAGAGACAATGAGACGAATTCCGGGAGGTCGCCTTGAACGTGGGGGTGGATGTCTAGAGGTTGAACCGAATTGTAAGCTAGAATCCCTGAAAGATAGACAACAACCGACCCGTAGCCGGCACTTCTATCATCGTACGGGTCCCTGGGGCGTGAGCGCCCTTCCTTAGCAAATTCGACAACGATAGGAGCACCCAAAAAAGTTTTTCCGTTGAAGTTGGTGACAACCTCCTCAGCGTCCTTAAAAACCACAAATAAGATAATAAGACAAATAGGATGTGCACAACAAACCCTGCTGCTCTCAAATTCTACAAAGCCGAATCCTATATGCCAAGGTTGGAGGTATTAGTAAAGGCTTACAAGCATCAACGCACCAGTCATGACACGGCAATCCACTATACGACCATAGCCGTCAAAAAATTTCGTAACTTCTTCTTGACGTACGTCATGGGGAAGTCCTAGATACCAAGTTAGTAATTAGAACAGTACAGATGCTGCTACACGATCATACTTCCAAGGTAGAGTCGGCGAGTCATGGTGGTACGAATGAAAAAAAAGTCTGGGAACCGGAGTTTCAAAAGAAGTTGAGACAAATAGGAGCCGTACCCCAGGCACCCTAACGTCGTGGTTTAAATGTTTATCTAGTTTACTCTGCTTTACTATGGTCTTGGCCTATGTTTGGGGGAAAGACTTAAACTGAAGCATAATTATAAGATGCGAAGCAGAAAGGGCAAGCGAAGCACAGTCTGGGGTCTTGCAATGGGCAATGTGCACGGACCTCCTAATGATATGCTACACACGACTACAAATAAACTGTAGTAGACACTCGCCTGGAGTCTACGATTTAATGCTGAGACCAATTAATTGTGTTTATGTCAATACCCTCTTGTACCATCTCCCACAGTGGGCTTGAATGAATTGTAGTCATTAACCATCCAGACACTGAAGAATAATGCATACCTCATGTCACGGAGCCTCTTCACTGTACCCACGATTTTCTCGACGACGAAGTCAATCTCAGCCTCAGTAGTAAACCGCCCAATTCCAAAACGAAGTGACGAGTGAGCCATATCCTCAGCCGCGCCTTGACATTAATCAGCGAACAGGAAGTCAATAGGAGCAAAATACTCCACCTAGCGCTCGGAGTACATATGAGGGTTCGAGTGACGCGGAAGTACAAGCACTTCCTGAGGAAAGGGCAATATCTTTCAACGCCATTAATAAACTTTCCCCCTTTATAACAAATACAGTAAACATGCTTTTGATCAGAGGGAACAAATAACACACCTCAACATAGGCAAAGCTGAGATTGATACAACCCGCATAACCATTGACGTCACCATTCCGGACAACGTGTTCCACCTGCGAATTAATGCCATTGATGAGACGCTCAGCGAGTTGCTTGGTTCGTGCCCGATCGGCCTATATGAAATAAAGCTGGAGTCATTATAGGCCCACAAGGAAAGAAATCATCCAAGGGACTCAGTACCCCTGCACGGGGGTCTTCGCGGGGTCAGGCTATAGGCAAGAATCGAAGTCACAGCTCGTCGTGCCACCCCACTCCGTCGGACCAGTTGTCGGTATGTGCACATCTAATCATAGTCGAATAATCAAGAAGATTTTAGCTCACCGGCATCTCCAACTTCGCGATTCTAGCAGCCTCCCCTAATCCAACAGCAAGCGTACTCGGTAATGTACCGCTACGAAGACCTCTTTCCTGGCCTCCGCCGCTTAAAATGGGATCCAGTCGGACACGAGGGCGGCGTCTGACATATGCGGCACCTATTCCTTTCGGGCCATAAATTTTGTGACCGGATATACTCATCAAGTCAATGTTCATCTCATCAACATTGATCGATATCTTTCCTACAGCCTGTGCAGCATCAGTGTGGAAATAGCAACCGCGATGATTGCGGATGAGGGCACCAATCTCCTTCAGAGGTTGAATGACGCCTGTTTCGTTATTCACCGCCATGACCGAAACTAACGAGGTGTCTGGGCGTATGGCAGCTTCCAGGGCCGCAAGTGAGATTATTCCATTAGGTTGCACCGGAAGATAGGTTATATCAAAGCCTTCCTCCGATAGCTTTCTGCAAGAATCCAGAACACATTTGTGTTCCTGTGATGATATTAGATGTTAGTCACCAATAAGAACATCCAATATGGACAAACAGTCTGTGTAGTGATTATGTGTTTCTTTTTCTCTCTATGAAATCGAGCGACGCCTTTGATAGACATGTTATTGCTTTCCGTTGCCCCCGATGTGAAGATAATATCCTTTGAATCAGCACCAATGAGATCAGCTACATGCTAAAGTTCCTCGCGAATCAGTTAGATTAGAGTAGGGTAGCTGTGGTAAATTATTTGAACCTTTCTTGCGTCGTCAACGGCCTGTTCCGCTTCCCAGCCATAAGCGTGTGTCCGGCTGTGTGGGTTGCCATACTGGTCGGTCATATAGGGTAGCATTGCATCGAGAACACGGGGGTCAAGCGGTGTTGTGGCCTACAACAATCGCAAGACCATGGGCGAGTTGTTCATAAACATCGGGTTGGGGCGGAATTGACTTGCCTGCATATCCAAATAGATTGGACGGGCCTTTTCGGTGCTTCCTCGTCGAGATGCCTCCAGTGTAAAACCAAACATGTCTAGTACACGACTGTTCACTATTTTATTCCACGCAAATGAAAAAAATCGAAATCTGTTTACCTGCTTTAGGACGAAGTAATTCTTCACCATCGGGAACGGCCGGAGGTGGGGGGTCAATGACACTGGCATAATTTGAGCTAGAAGGTTGAACAAATGCCCTACGACCTTCCAAAGGAATAGCTGCAGAAGCTCTCGAAGATCTGTGAATAACGTTTCGAGATACGCGTAAAAGCATGGTCGTGGTAAGCGGAAGCCACTTGTCTGATTACGAAACCATCAATTACAAAACCATTAATTACGAAACCATTAATTATGAGCCGAACCATTACTAATCCGACTCACAGATGGAAATGCTCTGTATCCTATCCTCTACTAGCTGCGCTCCGCCCAAAGGGCGGAGGCACAGCAAGCACATAGGATGGCCTTGCAAGGGGAGTGGCCTAGCTGCCACCTTTGCAAGGGGGTTAGCCTAGTGGCCGACTTGCAAGCATCGCCCCTCATTATACTCCTGTTTATAAGCTAACTCGTGTTCCAGTTGACCTGTCGGCCAGCTCGGGTTGTTCGTATTGACCTGTTTGTTAGCTTATACTAGCATAGTTGCCACATTCAATTCTTTTTTTCCCTATACAACTAACTTTAATATATTTTTTACTATTCTCTTAATCTTAACTTTGTATATCTTCATATTTCATTTGTCATAGGGCTATATCATATTATCTAACTTTAATATTATTTTCTTTCAGTAATTATATACTCTTCCTATCTTGCTTATTTCTCACTTATCTTGATCTTGTAATACTTAGACCATATATCCCATCTGTCTTAGTCATGTTTGATTTCCCTTACCTCAGATGTATTTACCTTATGTTTTGATTTTTAAACTCTCATTTACTGTATTAATTAATATCTATTTTATATCATTTTACAGGAATCTGTCAGAGTATGATCTGACTGAACCCTCAGTAACTTGGTTGTTCCAACTGAACTTCATGTATGTCTAATTATCACAAGTCCCTCACATACATGCAAACCTTGGTTCAGTCACCTCAGTTCCTGTACAGTCATACATCCCCTGTCTCCATGTCTTATTAGTTACATTCCTTACTCCCCATTTCTTAGTCCAGTCATTCATCCCCATTCCAGTTGAGTATTTAAGTCATCTCTGTTCATGTATGTACTTCAGTCAGAAATCAAACTAAAGCCCCTATGTTCCCTTCTAAGTATGGCCACTTGCTTGGTCCTGAACACTTTGGTTAAACTGACTGAGACCCCTCTGAAATACAGTAATATACCTAGAGTATAATAGAGTGGGCACAACCCAATAGGTTGAAGCCAAGTCACATCTGATCTTGGTTCATTGGCCCAAACCAAACCTTGGTAGAATCTGTATCTTGGTTAAGCTAGCTCATGGCATTTAACAGTATTTCTGACTCCCCACACTCATTACACCATATGCCTCCTACCACAAGATCATGGGCTCATGCTCAGGACAGCCGAGCTATCCCAACCATGGAGCAATGGCGAGTCTGTTCCTCTACTCCTATCCAAAGTACCTCTAGACCCACTATCAGCCCAACAGTTAGTTTGAAACATCACTGCACTGAAATGTCCCTGACATCTGTGCACATTAAGGAAGTATCTGAGGATGCACCTGAAGATGAGATGCTCATCAATGAGGATGACTCAGCCAACCCCTCAGCTAATGAAGCTGAACCCAGTGACTCAAAAGGGGACCCAAAAGATACTAAGCAGACCTTCATAAATGCAATCATAGAACTGTTGAAGGCAGCAAAGAACAATCAGGATGGTAGCAAAAAAGCCTGGGTAAGAGAACCCAAGTTATTCAATGGCACTCACCCAAAGAAACTTCAAGGGTTTTTACTTGTGTGCAATCTGAATTTTTGTTCTAGAGCTGGTATGTTTAAGATGGATAGTGTGAGGGCAATGCTATTGACAAGGTCACAACAACAAGATACTCCAATATTTAATGAGCTGATAAGGGCATTTTCCACCTGGTGTAG
>QFEC01030723.1:0-10504 GCA_003316585.1 Gomphus bonarii | reverse complement strand
GAAGAACATAAACAGGAAACAACAACAGACAGCAATCTCCAACTGAACCCTGACAGGAGAAGATGGGTTTGAGTGGAGCTGGGAGTTCGAGGAGTCTCTCAATTTGTCTAATGTCCTTTGGGTCAATAGACCAGTGTGATGATATAGGGTAGGATTCAAGTGGGATAAGACTCTGTTGGCTGGATTGGCTGGTCATGTCATAGTAATGAGGTTGCTTGTTATTGAGTAGATGGGGGAGGACTGATAGTGGGTGTTTATATAAGTGTTGAATGGAACAAGATGTAAATGAAGAGAATTAGATGTCAGGTGGAGTGTTGCTTATTTTTTTGGGGGTTAGAGTGTCACATGCTAGGTTCCTTCCTTCTGTCCAATCAAAGAGATGTTGCTTGGGAGTTTCTGTGAGGTTTTCTAGAATTCAAAAGGGGAGGGTGGAATACAGAGTAGCTGATATGCATTGTGGGGGTTTGGGGTTCTGTCAGTGAAATTCCATGACAAGTCACTTTGCTCCAGAGATGTCCTTCACAGGTAGCTGGGAATCATCTGCAGTTCCATAACCCTTCCAATGGACTAGGTAATCTAGTTGTCCTCAGTAGACCCTGCTGTGTAGGATCCTCTCGACTTCATACTCAGGGACTCTGTATCAGATAACAGGAGGAGGGGGGGTTGAGCAAGTTGTTCTTGGATTGGATCCTCTTGGTAGGGGTGTAGGAGGTTGACAGAGAAGTTGGGATGGGTGCAACCAAAGGATGGTGGGAGTTGGAGGTCATAGGCATTCCATGATACAACCTTGTTCACTACTTAAGGACCCAACCATTTATGATCCAACTTCTTCATTGGGCAAGTGGTTGTAATGTTTTGTGCATTGAGCCAGACCTTATCACCAATCTTGTATGTGGGAGTAGCTTGGTGGTATAGGTCATAGAATCATGCCATGTCATCTGCAGCCTTTGACAGGGAAGAGCAAGGTTTGTCAGTGGCCTTTTCCATGTGAGTGGTGAATTCATCCAGTGTTTCCAATTGGGTTTCTTGGGTTAGTTCTATGCCAAGTCTTGGATGTTGACCACTGTCAAGCATGAAGGGGGTAGTCTGCATTGTGGAGTAAATTCAATTGTTGTATGCAAACTCAGCAGGAGAGATCCAATCTAACCAGTCATCTTGACATTGGTTGACAAAGATTCAGAGGTATTGCTCAATCTCCTAGTTGACCCTTTTGGTTTGGCTGTCAGATTGTGAGTGATAGGCTGTGGAGGCAGCAACCTTGATACCTAGGAGCTTGTTTAATTCTTGCATGAACTGGAAGATGAATTGGGTGCCATGGTCACTGATGACTTCCTCTGGTAGTCCATGGAGCTTCCAAACATGGTGATGGAAAAGTCTGGCAATTCCTACTGAGTCCACATCAGATGTGGTGGGAATGATGTGCTCACACTTTGAGAGGTGATCTACAGTGATGAGAAGAGCATTGAAGCCATGACTGGCAGGTAGTTCTGTGATTTTATCAACAGTGATAACTTGCCATCTGTGGTCTGGAATATGATTGGGGAGGAGTTTGCCAATGGGGGAGGTTGGGAAGGTTTTGGTTCTATTGCAGGGGTCACAGGCTTTTATGTATTTGGCAATATACCATCCCATTCCAGGCCACCAATAGCTCCAAGATACAAGTTTGGTTGTCTTCCAGTGACCAGGATGATCAGTGGTGCTTGCATCATGGTGTGCCTTGACAATGTCATGCCATAGCTTGGAGTCAAGAGGGACATATACCTTGCCATTGTAAAGAATAAGACTGTTCTCTTCTGTCCATTCTTCTCCTCAGAGATTTCCAGATGGTCCAAGTTCTTTGAGAGCCTTTACAACATTCTCATCTTAGTCTGTGCAGTCCCTGACTCTGTCTTGAAATTTGTTGGCCTCACCATTCACCAGTTGTGCACCTGTGGTGTTAACATGGAACATGTTAGGTTGGAGTGGAATTTGGTTTTGATTATCTTCCTCCCCCTGCTTATGATCTACCCATCTTGAGAGTGCATCAGGCTTAGTTGAATGACAACCAGGATGGTGGATCAATTCAAAATCAAAATGAGAGAGGTAGAGTGACCAGTGAGCTTGGCAGCAGTTTAGATTCTGTGCAGAGCAAAAGTAGGAGAGGTTTTGATGGTCATTGAGGATCTCAATTTTGTTCCTTCTAAGATATGGCACCATTCTTCTAGGCCATGGATGACAGAGAGTAGTTCCTTGTCATGGATAGCATAGTTGCACTCTGTGTCTAAAAGACTCTTTGAGACAAAGCTGATGGGTCTCCACTTCCCATCATCACAGAGTTGAGATAATACAGCACCTGTTGCATATGCTGAGGCATCTGTTTCTAGGCAAAAGTCTTTGGTCTGGTCTGGGAGGACAAGGATAGGGGTAGAGGTAATGAGGTGTTTGAGTTCATTGAAGGCAACTTGCTCTGGTCCATCTGGTGTCCAAGACCACTGTTTATTGGCTTTGGTAAGATTGTTCAGGGGTTTGGCAATGTGAGAGAAGTTGTCCACAAATCCACAATAGAAGTTGACAAATCCAAGGAAGGGTCTCACCTCAGTGACTTTGCATGGGGTTGGCCAGTCATGTACTCCTACTACCTTCGCTGGGTCCATTGCCACCTGCCCTTCTGAGAGGATAAGTCCATGGTACTACACCTCCCATTGTTCAAATACACATTTCTCTGGTTTCAGATACAAGTTGTTGGAGTGAAGGATTTCAAGGACTTGTCACATGGTCTTTTGATGTGCTTCAAGGGATTCTGTGAAGATGAGTATGTCATCTATGAACACCACTACAACTCCTTCATCAATGAGCTCCCTGAAGATTTCATTCATCATTATTTGAAAGGTGGCTGGGCTGTTCATGAGACCAAAGCACATTACCAGAGGTTCATATAGACCTCAGTTTGTTTGGAAGGCAGCCTTCCATTCATCTCCTTCCTTTATGCACACATTGTTGTATCCCCAGTGGATGTCTAGTTTCATAAAGTGTTTGGCCCTGGCAGCAGTGACCTTGTTTATAATGTAGGTGCATATATGCACTATACCACCTCTGACAGAATCAAACTTAATATATTTGTATTTTTACGGTCAAAACCATCAAGAACTGTTCCTTATATGTTGAAATATTTTTCTGATTTTTTTTTTGGTATTTTTCCCTTCATTTGTGACTGAGATCTCACTTTATTTTGTGTACACTATCAGGCGTGGCACCCAATATTTGCCTCCACCTCAAGACTACACACATGCCCCAGAGTTCGGCAGGTACTATCCAAGCAGTCGCCCGGTTACTCATGTACTGAGATGGGCACCTGGCCAGCACTAAAAGGCTGTTTCAAGCATATATGTGGGTGAGACTTTGCCCATATATTCCTCCCCTCCTCAGTGTTGACCATCACTGAGGAGGTGAGCATTCCATCTAATAGTCATGTAATTATAGCTAAATTCGTGCTGTATAATTTTTTATAGTGTTTTTACTAGGTAGCATTATAATATATTGTAGTGTTGACCATCACTGAGGAGTGTTTTTACTAGATACATTGGAAATTCCTGCACCCTATTGTGAACACAGTTGCTATATCCCTTCATAGATGGGCCACGCAGACCAAGCAGAGAAACCGTCCCTGAGTATGGGAAAACTAGCTACTGATGGGTCTAATTGGCCCTGGTGGTGAGCCAATCTCCACACCCATTTTGAGTCAAAGAACCTTCTGAAACATATAGAAGGAACTGTTGACAGACCACCCAATCCTCCTACATTTTCCAAAGGTCATATTCTCACAGATGAAGAGGAAATAAAAGTTGACAAGGCAGAGGAGAGACTCGAGAAGTTCCTAGCCCATGAAGGACTAGTCAAGAGCCATATATTGGTCTCAGTGTCAGAATCTCTGGCACTCATGCTAGAGAAAAAGAAGAGTGCTAAAGAAACCTGGGATGTACTAGTGGTCGAAATGACCAAGAAACCCAAGATGGTAGTCACCACTGTCCAGAGACAACTCTGGAACCTGAAGTGTTTGGAAGATGACGACCTCAGGGAGCACCTAGATAGAGCACAAGATCTTTATTCATGACTCAATGAAATGGGAGCCCAAATATCTGAAGGAGAATTTCTAGACATATTACTCACCTCACTACCACCTTCTTATGAAGCAGTCATGAATGCCCTCATCATATCCCTTGAGGAGGTTGGGAAGCCTCTAGACCCTGGTAATATCATCAGGATACTCAAAGCACAATATGACGGACATAAAACTTTGTCTATTGCTCAAGAGGAACAAGGATTTGTGGGTACATCAGAGAAAAAGGCGTATATATGCACCCAACTGCAAGAAGCCAGGCCACACTAAAGAGAATTGCTGGGCCAAAGGCAGTGGAAAAGAGGGGCAGGGACCTAGACAAAAGAAAAGATCCAGATTTAAGAAGAAGAAAGATAAAGGGAAATCTAAGGCAGATGTAGCCGATGAATCAATCTCATCTCATGATGATGATGAAGAGCCGACAGCATTTATTAACAATGACTATGTGGCCACTATCAAAGATTCTACGGGAGACACTATTATATTAGATACTGGTGCTAGTTCCCACATGACACCTTACTGGAATATGTTGGGGACCTATCATAGCTTCCCAAAGCCTAGGACCATCCGAGCAGCCAATAGAGGCAGCTTTGAGGCTTATGGCAGTGGACAACTCAAATTAACCACTCAAGTTAGAGGGAAAGCTGGTAGTTTAATACTAAAGGATACCTTATATGCTTCCAAGATCGCCTTCACCCTTATATCTATTGGCCGGTGTGATGATGCCGGGAACTGAACAGAGTTTGCACATCAGAGATGCACTATTTGTAGTTCAGCTGGCACAATTCTATTACAAGCACCAAAATTACATGGCCTTTACCGTCTGGATAATGAAAACAAATCACACCTCACTCACTCATGCCTTACTGCCATTGAAATCCACAAGAGACTCAGGCATATATCTGAAAAGGCTCTGAGATACTTGGTGAACCATGGCATGGTCATAGGCCTTGAGCTCACGAATAATAGAGGTAAAATTGTTTGTGATGTATGTATCAAATCAAAGATCACACGCAAACTTCTCCCAAAAGAACCAAGCAAATGTTCAAAGAATATTGGAGATAAAATATACTCTGACATTTGGGGACCATCCAGGCATATGACTATTGATAAAAAGTCATATTATGTCTCATTTACCAATGATCACTCAAGATAATCCGTCCTATACCTCATGGGGACGAAAGATCAAGTGTTCTCAAAATATAAGCTCTTTGAAGCTATGATGCTTTGGCAACACAGTATTCACATCAAATCGCTATTCTCAGATCAAGGGGGCAAATACACAAGTGCTGAATTCAACAGATATTTGGACCAACAAGGTACTAGGCACAGGTACACCGTACACGATACACCAGAACAAAATGGAGTAGCTAAGCGTTCAAATCATACATTGGTTGAGAAAGCCCGTGCAATGGTACTTGAGTCCAATCTTCCCAAGAGTCTATGGGGATAGGCCATTCAGCATGCTAACTACATCAAAAACTGCATGCATACATGAGCTCTACCAGACAAGATGCCTTATGAGATGGTTCACCACATGAAACTGAACTTACGCAATACACATGAATGGGGGATGGATGTCTATGTTATAATAAAACAAGATGATAAATTATTACCTCAAGCCAAGAAAGCTAAGTGGGTTGGTCATTCCACTCAAAGCGACGGCCATTGTATCTACTGGCCAGATACGAAGAAGGTAACTGTCAAATGGAATATTATTTTTGATATGGGAGAGAGGGAAACAATCCCTCCTATATTATCTTCTGACGATCACACAATTTCCACACCAAGAGTAGCCAGAATTTCTCCAATTTGAGCTATACCGGCACTCCAGATATCACGTGATCGGGTGCTTGAGGAGAGCTGGATTGAAGACATAGTCAATGAAACACCCTTGAGAGAGTTTGAAGATCTACAACTAATACAGAAAGATGTGGACATTTCTACCCAACCACAGCCACATTGAAGAAGTGAGTGAATACACCTCCAACATGAGAGAGCCGGTTCAGGGTCAACACATGCTATTATTCACAGCATGGAAGATGAATACACCACACTTGCGGTTGAGAGTCATGATAATATTATGACAGACGATTCCTACATATGTATGGAACAATATCATCAAGGGACAAATCACGATGATTATTTTGCAATAAGCACTGAACCTTCGGGAGAAGAACAAGGTGAAGAAACACTCTTCAGCCAAGACCTGAGTCTTCCAATGACAACCAGAAATGCTCTGAATAATCCTACATGGAAGAAGTCCATGGATGATGAGATTAAAGCTCAAATTGAGGAGGAAACATGGGAATTGATTATTCCACCCTCTGGAGTGAATATCGTTGGAAGTACATGGAAACATGTGTTCAAAAAGGACCAAAAAGGAGCTATAATATGTGCTAAGTCTTGACTAGTAGCCCAAGGCTTTTCCCAAACCTTTGGAGTTGATTACAATGAAACATATGCACCAGTCATCAGAATGACATCATTATGGGTTATATGCGCTATTGGTGCCCAAAACAACTGGCCTATACATCAAATGGATGTGGATGTAGCATATTTAAATGCTAAACTCAAAGATCCTATATACATGCGCAAGCCGCTGGGATATTTCAAAGGAAAATGCAATCATGTCCTCCTGCTGAAGAAATGCATATACGGACTTAAACAATCAGGTAGAGAATGGTACAAGTGTCTGTCAACCACACTATTTAGTATAGGATTCAAGAAATCATCATCTGATGCAGCAGTTTTCTACAGACACGGACCAAAAGACTATGCGATCATTGGAGCAGCTGTGAATGACCTTACCATCACAGCAATAGATGAGTTTACTATCTATGGCATCAAACGAGACCTGGAACATATATTCAAGATAAAGATCTTGGAGAGATACACTGGTTACTCAACCTTAAAATTGAACGTAACAGATCAGCTGGGACTATTAGCTTCTCTCAGGAAGCATATATTGACAAGATAATAGCTCAATATAATCTCATAGATGCTAAAAGACACGCGACTCCTTTAGATCCAAATGTCAAGTTAAACAAAGATCAATGTCCATCTACCAATGAAGAAAAAAGGGCCATGGAAAAGGTACCCTACCGGCAGGCTATAGGATCACTCATGTGGGCTGCTGTAGCCATACGATCAGATATTGCTTTTACAGTATCCCTGTTATCTCAATTCCTTGAAAACCCAGGACAAGTTCATTGGAATGCAGTCAAGTGTGTACTTAAATATCTCAAAGGCACCAAGAGCAAGAAACTTGTCCTAGGAGGGAGTAGAGAAGGCCTAATCAGCTATTCCGGTGCTGACTGGGCATCACAAGATCATAGGCACTCGATTTCTGCCTATGTGTTCCAAATTGACACAGGAAGTGTTTCCTGGAGTTGCCAGAAACAATCGATCATAGCACTATTGTTGACTGAGGCTGAATTTATTGCACTAACTCATGCAACAAAAGAGGCGATCTGGCTGAAGAATTTAATAACCGAAGTTTTCCAGCCCATCAAACTGCCAATTAAAATATATTCTGACAACCAATCTGCTATTACAATAGCATGTGGAAACCAGCAACACTCAAGAATGAAACATTTCGACATTCGACTCTATTTTATCCGTGATAGCATTGAATTGAAGAAAATTTGCATCAATTACCTGCTGACTGATCAAATGTTGGCATACATACTTACAAAAGGCCTCCCTGGACCCAAGGTTAAGGCCATCACCAAGAAACTTGGCATATATTAAGCTTGAGGGGGCATGTAGGGTGCATATATGCACTATACCACCTCTGACAGAATCAAACTTAATATATTTGTATTTTTACGGTCAAAACCATAAAGAACTGTTCCTTATATGTTGAAATATTTTTCTGATTTTTTTTTGGTATTTTCCCCTTCATTTGTGACTGAGATCTCACTTTATTTTGTGTACACTATCAGGTGTGGCACCCAATATTTGCCTCCGCCTTGAGACTATGCGCATGCCCCAGAGTTTGGCAGGTACCTTCCAAGCAGTCACTCGGTTACTCGCATACTGAGATGGGTGCCTGGCTGGTGCTAAAAGGCCAGTTCAAGCATATATGTGGGTGAGACATTGCCCATATATTCCTCCCTTCCTCAGTGTTGACCATCACTGAGGAGTGTTTTTACTAGATACATTGGAAATTCCTGCACCCTATTGTGAACACAGTTGCTATATCCCTTCATATAATATCTGGTACAAGGGGGAGGGGACAAGCATTCTTGATTGTTATATCATTAAGCTTCCTGTAGTCTTGTACAAAGTAGAGGCCACTGTCCTTTTTCTTTACAAAGAAGACTGGGGATGCCATGGGTGATTTAGAGGGGCGGATGTGATGGCTCTTTAAATTTTCTTCTAGGAATGCATTTAGTTCTCTTTGCTCATTGGGAGACATCAGATAGACCTTGGTGCTAAAGGACTTAGCACCTGGGATCAGCTCAATTGCATGGTCCCAGGGTTTATGTGGGGGGGGGCTTGTTGAAGGACTCCTTTGAGAAGACATCCTTGAATTCCTGATAAGGTTCTGGAACAAGATCTTCAATGGATTTAGTAGGTGTGAGCTCTGATGCCTTTTGGGCAAGCTGTTGTGAGATAGTTGAGCCTTTACCAATTTCTTCATTGTTATCCTCCACAAAGACTACAAAGAGTCTGTCTCCATTTCCAGGTGAATACAATGGCTCTTCAGCTGTGGCATGTGTGTGTTGATCAGGAAGGTGTGTGTGGTCTTCCTCAATGTCTGGGACTGTTTCAACTTGAGGTTTCTTGTTGATCAGTTCAATACCACATGATTCAGGGGAATGAGTCATTCTCACCTCACCCAAGCACCAGTTAACTTCTGGGTTGTGCTCTGTGAGCCAGGTGTGTCATAAGATGATTGCTAGGTGCCCCAAGCTTGTCACTAAAAATGTAGCACATTCTGTGTGATGTCCATATGTGCAGATGAGGTCAACCTCTTCCTTGATTGAACCCACTTCATTAGGAGTGCCAGCTATGTTATAGATAGGTATAGCATGAGGAAGGTGACAGGTTTTGAGCCTTTCTGCTTGAAAAAATTCAACATCAATGAACATTCCCATGGCACTGCTGTCAAGGAGTGCATCAATCACTAGAGGGACTCTGGTGTTGACAGACAGGACCTTCAGAGAGACCTTGGTGCACCAGCAAGTGTCAGCAGAGCATACATAGAGAAGGGGAAGGGGAAGATCTTCAGGGTTTGAGGTGGTGGGTTTGATTTCAGGCATGACTGGTTGGGTTTCAGTTGGGTCTAGGGTTGGCAATGAGTGTAGCATGTCTCTAGTATTCCCTAGTGTACATGTTTCAAGAACTGAAAACTGGTTTGTTGGGTGGGGCATGTCATGTCTTTCACCACTGACTTGCCTAAAAACCCTCCTTCTTCAGAAGTTTGGACCCTTGCCTTCTGTGCTGCCTCACAAGCATCTAGAGCAGCAGCTACTGACTCTGAGATCATGTCTGTAAGTGCAGCTCCTGTGAGGTTTGTGCAGACACATTCCTTGTGGGGCTCTGGGCATG
This sequence comes from Gomphus bonarii, assembly GCA_003316585.1. Classification (NCBI taxonomy): domain Eukaryota; kingdom Fungi; phylum Basidiomycota; class Agaricomycetes; order Gomphales; family Gomphaceae; genus Gomphus; species Gomphus bonarii. The sequence continues at coordinate 849 of QFEC01030723.1, read as the reverse complement.
GTGGGGAAATATGGCCTTGCTTGCCACAGTTGTAGCATGTCTGAGCCTTGATGCATCATTGATTAGAATCTATATCCATGGGCATAGCATGCTTGGTGTGGGCATGGCAGGAGCAGTTGTTGTGTGGGTTGGGACAGTGCAGTGGGAACCATGAGGTGCTTGTGCTTTCTTAACTTCCACAAGATGGTAATAGTTGCAGTCAATCTGACATGTGGCTTCCTTCCATGCCTTGAGGTTGGATGGGAGAAATGGTTCTTGTCTAGAATTGTCACCAGAAGTCCTCATGCATAGGCATCCTCTAGTGCCTCATTATTAAAGCCTGTTCTCCCTGCAAGTATCTCAAACTGTGCAGTATAATCGTCTGCTGACATGCTAGACATCATCTTGAGGTTGTGCAGTTTGGTATGGGCTGTTCTGGTGTAATCAGGGTCTCCAAAGGCTGCTTCAACCTGTTTAGCGAATTCATTGAAGGTACTGATTGAAGAGGTTCCATCAATGATAGCTTGGGTCTTATTTTGTGCCCAGGTTACTGCAGAGCTTCCTGGCATAAATGAGAGGGCATATAGCATTTTTGTTTGTTTGTCTGGGAATGCTCCTGGTTGAAGGGTGATATAGAGCTTTACAGCATGGATAAATCCTTCCATGTCTGCCCTATCTCCAGTAAACTTCTCTGGATCAGCTGCCTTGATGGAGTGATGAGAAGGGGGGCTAGGTGCAGGGATGTGGGTAGACAAGTGCTGGGTTTCTGCAATTGCTGTGGCTGAGGCAGTACTGGTTATATTGCTCTGCATAGCCCTCAACTGGTCTTGAAGTACTTCATTCTGACACTGTAGAAGTTCAACTTGGTTT
>QFEC01030583.1:0-10005 GCA_003316585.1 Gomphus bonarii | reverse complement strand
GATTTGGGCAGGCATAATAAAGTTGACAGGAGGGATCATTCTGCCATCTTAGACAAATTGTACATGGTTGGGAAAGGAGGGAATAGTTGAAAAGTGATTGACAAGTGGTGTGGAGTTGACCTGAAAGTGCATGTTATTTGTCTCCATTGGATTCAGGCAGTAAGACAATCAATGCCACAACTTTTGTCTTACTGCCTCAATCTAATTGAGACAAATGACATGCACTTTCAGGGCAACTCCACACCACTCATCAATGCTGTAGCCACAGGTGGGCTAGGTGGGTTGTCAGAATATTTTAAGTTATCAGCTGTTGCTGACATGCCTGCCCTCAGTTAACACTACTGGCCGCAGCAATGCTAAATGTACATTCAATAACACACATCTGCAGACAGGACAGGGCTGCAAGTGTAAAGGGTGCAACGGAATTGTGCAGTAGTGTTTTTTCTAGAGGTATTTTGACTGCACCTTATTTCTAATCCTCCTCACTTCTATCTTAGAGCACTCCTGGTGTGCACACTATTCAACTGCCCCTGACACTTCCACATCAATCACTTTTCAACTACATTCCCTTCTTTCCCAACCATGTACAAATTGTCCAAGATGGCAGAATGATCCCTCCTGTCAACTTTACTATGCCTGCAAATCCATCACATTGAATGTTGCTTGGACTAGTATGTCATGTCAAGGGAAGCATGTGATAACAGCTTTGATCATTTCAATGCCTCTGGTGTCATTTGGATCTGCGTACTGAAGCATCTCAATCAGCTGTGCTTTGGTTTCCTGGCATGAGTTAAAGAGTGCGACACCTGAAGTGGAGATGTCGAGAAGAACATGAAGGCCACGGAGGTTTTGCTGGATGTATGTATCCTAGTAATCAATGAGTAACTAAAGTTAAAATGATTGGGATTCAGCAGACTTGTTGATACAAGAAGTTGAACAGCGTCTCTAGTGATTGCATCTCCACTCATTTGGATAATTAGGTGAGGCTCCAACTGGAATCTTCTTGAAAAACTTGGTGATTTGTACGCTCGTCGTACTATTTGGAAAAGATGCAATTTTAACACCGAGTCCACCGACCATTACCGTAGAGAAGTTGTGCTCCTTTATGGCATACGTCAGACCGGCTGAACCCACAACGTGAAACACAGTTCCCTTTGAACATCAGTGATCTTTTCGTAGATACCCCATTGGTATCTACATGTAGCCCACTGATATTCCAAAGTATGCTACCATATATATCTCGTCAACCTCCTCCATGTAAGTAGTCGGTATCGATGTAGAGAATTTTTAATAATGGCTTTGTGGAGGATGCATTGGTGAATTCGTCTCGAGCCGAGCCCCGCGCATTTAACTGACGCCAACTTGAACCTCATTATATCTTAATCTCAAAGGGCTTGTGCAATTGAAATTGTTAGAATGGTTTGATAGCAAACATAGCACAGACAAAGGAATTTCTGGTTGCCAAGATTATAGCTTCTTTTTTTTTTGCTTGTCTGGACAGAGTCAGTTTCTACCAGAGAAAGTCGACCACACCCTGCGACGGCGGAGTGGGGCGAGCGGGCCTGGATACAAAGATATACCATGACGGTCCGGTGATTGGAACCACACCCACCACCCACAGAGCCTCCGAATTCGACTGCAGTCAAGTGAATCATCTATTTGCTATGCTTGATCGATATGTCGATATGCCAAAAACGTCTACCTGATAACAGCGAGTATTAAAACGATCGAGAGAATGCGAAATAGCAATGAGAGATAATGAGAGACAATGAGAGACAATGGTCGGCGAGCCTAAGGGCTGTCCAAGATATAAAGGAGAGTGGCAACCGCGGCGAGCGGAGAGTCGATAAACCGATGAAATAGTAAAATAAAAACAATCGCGTAGAGTCCGAAGGAAGTGTCAAAACATGGAAAGCACCTACTCCGCCTTGAAACGCTCCCCTCCTGCTCCCCCTCGCATAACGGCAGTGAGAAAATTAAAAAAGCGCTGAGCATACTCGACGGGCTCCACTGGACTGATTTTATGCTGTAGTGAAAGTTAAGAATAACATGTAATCAAGGAAGAAATAGACAAACTCGATCGGCACGGAGCCCTTTCCAAAAATGCTCCAGTTTCTTGGTCAGAGAGTACGGGGTACATATGTCGATGATCCCGAGGTAGTAGATGGTGTCTTGTGGCGAATTAAATTCGTTTGTGGCGCGATAACCACCTTCATCCTGGTAGAAGAGAAAGTATTGGCGATCGTCTAGGGGCTCTTCGTCCGGAAGCTTGGTTGTTTCTGCACCGAGAGCTTTCGGATCCGACTCGCGCATAGCTTTACGGATGGCAAATGCTTCATCCCTTGATGCTTTACCCAAAGAATTTCTGCGCCGCATGCGCGGCATATCTGGCTTAAAAAAAAAATAATTTTGCAGGTTGATGGTAGTGTAGGCATGATTTATGCGCAGTGACTCACCGAAAATACCTTGAGGGTATTGCTTCGCAAATTATCACGGTTACCACGTTGCATATTATGGATACCAACGAGAAGACTATAATCCATTACATTAATCTTCTTCAGGAATTCCAGGTCACTTCTTAACTGCTCTGTTAAGAATGCTTGTTTTTCCGGACCGAGTTCAAATTGCTTGTGTCTGTCAATCCAATTAAGATCTTTAAGGACGGCGCGTGGGTTCTTGGCGGCCTTCTCCTCTGGATATATTCTTCCGACGGTACTCCCCTTCAAGTCATACGTCTCGTGAATATCACGATGAGGGGGGAAGAGGTTATTCATGATTACAAAATGAATTTTGCGACCATGGGGAAGTTTGACACGATGTAGTCCGTAGAAACGAGAGAGTAGAGTATGTGGGTTTGTCTTGACGTGATGATAATAATCCTTGAGGACAGACAAGAGGAATTTATGTTCGCTGTGATGGATAGTCTTGATGATGAACCGATAATCACGTGAAAAGTAGAAAAAGGACCCTGACTTTCCTGGGCTACCCAATTCGGAGAGAATATATTTGGCAGTAAGTGATAGTAAGTAATCTGCCGGGTCCAGCCGGAAGTATTCTTCGCGCAGTTCGCGAAAAACCCAAGGGGCATAGTCCTTGAACTTGAAATCATATTTGGCAGATGGTGTTAACTCATTGCCAATACTACATAAGGTATAGTATAATTAGTGAGAGTAAGTAGTGAGATTGAAACGTACATGTCAAAGGAAAATTTGTGCCGGGCAATAAAATCCTCATCTGTTAACGGTCTTTTTACTTTTGCCTGACACCGAGATACGCCAATACGAATCCCAGTCAACATGTTGTACATAAGGACATAGTTGACGTGATCCTCGCCGATCAAATTGCCGACAAGGACCTTTTCCTCCTCATTTACGGCTTTCTTTGAGTGGGCACGGGTCAATGCAGCCTCTGCCTCCTGCTGTGCTTTGGCTCGTTTACTCAAGCGTTCTCTGCGAATTTGGTCCGCCTGCTCGAGTATATCGAAATCAAGGTGATCAGACAGCTCAGCTGCTGGTTGTGAGGACATGTGTTTATGCCCGGTAAGTTGTCGAGAGGGGCGAGGAGCTGGCTGGACGACGACTGAACCAGTGGTGTTGCGGCGCGTTGGACGATGGTGTGGAGTAGCCGCAGCGGCACTCGATGGATGGAGATACGCATCTGCAGCAAGGGGTGCTCGGGAAGGCAGTGAAGATGAAGCAATCATATTTGTTTCATCCAAGGGACGACTTTGTCGGAAGTCCGAACGAGTCTCCAAAGCGGCAACATATGCCTTACGTTGGGGTACAGGTATCGAGGTGGGCGTCGAGCGAATTGTACTCCCAAAGGAAACGGCAGTTTCGGTTGAAGACCGATGGCGTACTTTTGAGGTACCCTCTAACCTCGGTGGATTGGTCCGAGGTGTGTCCACGTCACAGTTAACTTCTGGCTTTGACCGTGGCATAGAGGGTAAACCTGACCAATCCGTAGGGGAGGAATCTGCATGTTCCGGGGGAGTAAAAGGCCTACTTGGCTCAGTGTGTTTCTGTGGGGAGGCGTCACTCATTTGTGATAGAGTCTTGCCTATTTTGGCGTGAAGAGAGTCAGAGAGTGGACCAGATCTTACGTTGACGAGATGCGACCCCACTGTGACTACTTGCACCTTATCCTCTGGCAGACTTCCATTCTGCTGCGCGTGCTGGGATGGGATTGGGATAGGGTTTATGGCGTCCGTTCCTTGCGGTGCAACTGCAGGAAGTGTATTCGCAGATGATGATCTGGACGAATTGTTTAAAGAGGACCGAGAACCATAGCCAGGCGCAGTGTGGTATGAAGCCGCGGAGGAGACCAAGCTGTTCCGCTGGCTATGATGATTGAGAGAGGGTGAAGACGCTCGTGCGTTTTGAGAGGATGTTACAGTCATCGTCAACACACTAGCCATTTCGTGCGTATGCGCTGCTCGCGCTGAAGAGGGTGAGAGAATGAAAGACGGATTGACGTAGCCGGAGGCACTGCTCTCAACTCCGATCGTAAGACGCACTCAGATTCAGATGACACGTCGCAACACTTTTTTGACAAGACGACTGGATATTGTGCTTATTACAGATAAAAAGGGATACCGTATACTATAGGTGCTGCTCCAGTTAAATATTTCAGCTTGCATGCGTCACGTGACCGTCCCACAGCGGTGACCAATGACGTACTGTCCGCTTCAGATTGATAACTCCAAGATTCGACAGCGCTGACGTTAAGTTTCAAGATTTCGAACACGGAGCGCGAGAATTTGTCCAGTTCGTTGTCAGTCACATCCCAGAGACAAGCAACGAGGGTGGGGCTATGGTATTTGACATAAGAACCGCGTCGACCTGAGCATTCCAGCAAACACTTACCAGCCTGCCATCATGTAGTTGTATGGCGTTCCAGTACGGTCAAAATCACCCAAGTCCCGCATCAGTCCAGAAGAACAGCCCCAAAGCATTGTAGCTGCACATTGCGGGAGTTGTTTTATCTTGCTCGAGCGAATGTACTGCTCTGCGCCACCGTGTCCGATATATCTACGCACGAAGATGGTTGTTGGCCCCACCAGCAGCAAAAAAAAACATATAAGTTCACTCACATGACAAGGTCCTTATTGCTGAATGCTGTCAGAAGCTCCTGCTCAGTAGGCCCTCGACCCATAATTCCCTGCCAACCGACGGCTTCCATTTCTTCGACCCATGTGCTGAACCGGCTTTCACTTTTAGTCAAATCTCCGCCAGGATTAAGCACGTAGTAGGTCTTTTTCGGATTCACAATTGCACGATCTAGTGATTCGCCATTCATGACGGGTATGCCCATTGCTTCCCGTTGAATCCTGGCAAATTCGAGCCTATCCAGCAGGAATGAGAGAGATGGTATCCGACTGACAGACTTGCCTCGCAGTATCGGAATGGACTCCCAGGGAATTCCCTGAACGTTTTTGTCCAGGACGAGGAACAAATGTGCATCATCTATCGGAAGGATCTGGTTCCTCCCTTTCCCAGCGTGTTCTTCCAGAGCCGTGCGGAGCTCAACGATCACTTGATCTATATCAATTTCTGACAGTGCAATGTGTAACCCATGGAACTGGTAGAGATCCAAGATGAAGTAAACGAGATCTTCCAGTTCCTCGTCCCGACACTTGGGTGATAAAGACGCGAAGCATTGAATGAGAGAATTATCCAGCTTCATCCGCGAGGCCCGCTTTTTGTCAGCAACTAGAATCCGATGGAAAACCTTGTCAATCCGCGCACGAAGATTGTTCAGCATGTCTGGTGGTATTCGGATGGGTTCCTGGAGGATTGTCTACGTAGTTGCGCTGTCAGTGCTTGATATGATAATGAAAACAAAAATGAACCATGCCTTGAAAGCCCCAAGCCAGCAGAATTCTATGTTATCTAGTAAATCTCGCATCCGCTTGTCAAGTGCAACTCGCTGTGCCCACCAGGCCGCCTTTGCACCTCGGTCATCTGATGGAACATCCTTGGCATTTTTTGCGCTTTCATCGCTTTCTCGTAGGATATCTTCAAGATGATGGATGCCATCGTCAAACAAAAACTGGTCTTCGACGCTGTCGTCTTTCCGGCCATGGCGTTCAAGAGGAACACAAAAGAGTAGGGGTTCGCTGTTAGGACGCTGCCGTGAGATGAACAAGGTGCTCTTATCCTCTGTGATACTGATATTAATGACGGTCCAGTTGATGGGAAGTATATCAACGTTTGAAACAGCTGTAAGATGATCCAAGCCATGGTTGGAATGATGTCGATCGCGTACCGATTGCCAATACGCTTTGAGATTCATGGTGGCATCGCTGTCTTCCTCAAAGTCAACAGAGTCTAAACGGGCAAGGCTAGAAGTGTTCGGCCAGATCATGTCATCCGCTGTTAACTCAGGAAATTTATTATCGATGATATCAATGAGCTCGCGACGGAGTGTGATCGCTGCGGCTGCATCTAAGGAAAATAAACCAGATGAGCCAGAAGAGTAAAGTGGAATAGTCATTCATACCCAACAATCCAACTGCAACGCGTGCAACCTCATCGCAGCCTTTGCCTAAGGAAGTTTGGAACGATTGTATCAATGCGAGCGATATCGCAGCCTCTCGCGCATCCGGCACATGTCCACAATTTGAAACATATTCTAAATTTTCCCAGAACATTGCTTCCGCAATTGACAAAGTCTTCTGCATCTGTTTCGCTCCCTTTGACAATGGTCTGACGTCGTGACTCGACAGACCCATAGGGATTGCGATTGCTGGATAAGAAAAATCAATCAATCAAAACAAAACAGACAGCTTGCCACATACTGGACTCAGCTAAAGAACTGAGAAATAGGTTAGCACGAAACTGTGTGTGGGCATCATGGAGAGCGAGTTTTGCTGTTATACTAAGCTCTTCCGCCTTAGTATGTTTGGAACGTGGTAGGGTGGAAAATCTTTCCAAAAGTGCCCCAGTTATGGTTCTTGGTTCGTTACGCTGCAGCCAGACTTCAGAGAGTAAGGATCAGTAGATATTCATTGAAGTCATAAGATTTAACCCACTCTGCTGTTTCAGGACGGTAGCAAGGAAGTCAGGAGCCAGGACGTCAGTATCGCTGCATCCACCAGGAGAGAGTGTGAGCGACTTTCTGGGTCTAATTGACTTTGTGAGTTTGAAATGAGAATGGTAAGTAGAACACAGACCCAGGAAAGGCATTGTCAATAGTTGACAAGATCTTCTCCAATTCAGACACAATCGATAGTGCCTCCAAATACAAAACCTTTGCTTCACTAGTTTGGTCAAGCAGTTGTCTATGACGAGCACGAAGCCGGGTAACGTCCGCAGCGTCGACGCCGGGAAGCTAAGGTATAATCAATAAGCTGTCAATAAAAGATCAAGTTAACGCACATCATTCAAGAGCTCTGCAGCTTCCATCAAGCTAGTAGCGGCTTCCTGTATATTACCTTGATGTAGCTGTAGCTCTGATTTTCTGGCTATGGCGCGACTAAGCATGGCAGGACTATTAAGAGAACCTGCGAGGTCGCGAGCTTGTTCGGTAAAATATTCCGCGCCTCGTACAAAGCCCTGCCGGAAATACGCCTGTGCCAAATCAAAAAGTGTACATAATAATCCCTAAAGCGCGCAATGAGTCGAATCCTTTACTTATTGTGTAACAATTCACCTCAGCTATCCGCCACTGCAGACTGTCCGGAATTATGCCGCGACGATGGGTTTTTTGATGCTGCGGGATGTCTTTCTGCGCTTGACCCTCTTGGGGCAATGCTACTGCTAGTGATGACAAATCGAAAGGGTTGGGTTCAACACGGTCCGGCGTTGGTGAAAGACGTGCAAGGGAGTCAAAAGCTCTGTTCCACAAGCGAAGCGATTGCCTGAGAGATGACAACGCGACATGAGGATTACCCTTCAATTTTGTTGGGCTGATCAACGAATAAGGGGCACCAAAGGAGCATACACACCTTGGCTACCTGGATTAATGCGAACACTTTCGACGCCAGTGCTGACCGTTGCAGGACCTGGGCTCTAGCACGGATCCGACCGGCTGTTGATCTGACTTGAGGACCTTCAATGTTTTGTGCAATGTTCCGGGCGTCTTCGTAGAGCTGCAAACTATGGAATATCTTGATGTTGAAACAAGATGAACCTGATGTCAGTCTTACCTTTTGTTGTCATCCCCACAAAGGGCAATAGCTTCGGCGTAATGCAGCAGAAGCGTGGTGCGTACGTCGTCCGAGACCGTCGCAGCCGCTGCATCGTTGATAGCTGTAAGTGCATGAGCATAAATAGTAAGGGCTCGCCGCGCTTTCCCCAAATTGAGGTATTGCACGGCTGCGTCGACAGATGCACGAATGAATCCTTCACGAATTCTTAAGTACAAGACATCAGGAACTCAAAGACTATACCTACCATCTGCTGAAGGTTCCGGAGATTGCTGGGCGATTTTTTGAAGTAAGACCAAAAATTGAATTTTTAAGGGAATGTGACCAAGCAGACCCAACAACTGGGCGAGCATCTCTACAAAGAATATTAAATCTTGCATTGATTTGGGGATGGTGAGAGACATACCGACTGTATTTGCAAAACGAGTATCGACGATGGACATATGACCTTCCACTCTATAGGTCGCCTTGGGCGAAGGATTATCCTGGACTCCTTTTGGTGGTGTTTGCACGGTTTCTAGAATACAATGTCAACGATTGCCTATTCATGAAAACGGCCAACATACTTTTCCGTGGCTTGGGTGTGGTCGGGTTTACTTTCAAGTTAATGGCTTTTTTCCTGGGTGACGACCTGGTGGCAACGACAGGGGTTTGGGTTATCTTTGCTTTCGGAGAACGTTTTGGAGACCTGTTCGGGGGAAGATATCCAGTGCTGGGGAAAGCTCTTCGTAACAATTGGATCGCCCATGTGGCTTGTCGAAGAACAGTAATTGAAGTGTTGTCGTGAAGCTCTGAATGACGATGAGCATGAAATGCCATCCACATATGAACTTCTGCCTGGAATCGAAGGGCGAAGTGAGAAAGGGCGGTGTCCTTGCTGCCGTCAGTGTTTGGTAGCAAATTGTGTATTTCTGTTCCAACATTGTTGGTCGAGATTGACAAGTCGTCCATGCGGTATGCGAACTCCAACTGCCGAAGCAACGCGCTGCGGGTCCTATGTTATTAACTGATGATTCAAATGTGCACACACGTACCGGGCGCGTCGTAACGGGAATTGAACATTATACACACTCAATACATCTCGAAGAAGAAATTTTAAGACAGATCGCCTTTCAGAATTCCACAAATTCTCTTCAAGCCCGGTAAGTTGCCACTCGAGAAGGACACCAGTTGCCTCGGAAGGCATATGTGAACCAGAAAGCTGGTAGTATAAGGACGCTTCTTCTGTCATACATAGATCAGATACAGCTATGTGAGTGCTGCGCTGAACAAGGTTGAAAAGGCGGCCGTAGGCTGCATCCGAAGAAATCTGGGTAGGAGACAAAGAAGCAGTCAGAAGGCAGAGCCTTTCAAAAGAATGTGTCTTAATCGACTCGATCAGCGCCCTGTAAGCAAGCTGCGTTTTGTGTTGTCAGGACAAGTGAACGATGATAGCAAACAAATTGGAATAGGACTCGCCTTTCGATCTCCAATCTTCACGTAACAGTCTCCTAAGAGTTCCCATCGCTTCGGGAGGTACACCTTGAAGACTGCCCATGAATCTCCCGCAGGAGAAACAGGGGACTCATTCTCCATTACACCTGAATCTCTGGCCATACCGCAAGCTCTGGTTCCCAGCTCACAAGCATGGACTAAAAAGCGAACGGCAACAACGTGGTTATCACCCTGGCAAAGTTCAATCGCATAATTCCAGAAAGCACCAGAGATACAACGCAGGACTTTGGCGAGAGCGTCAGACGCATGAGACTTATCGTTGCTGTTTAGCAGAGATGTTTCGTGAGCGTTAATGATAACCACTCCCCGGTGAAGGTAGTCATAAACAGTATTGTGTAAATCTGAACTGGATTGAATGTGGA
>QFEC01030350.1:0-12656 GCA_003316585.1 Gomphus bonarii | reverse complement strand
CTATCGCGCGTTTGCCCAATCGGGTTTGTCTTGCACTCTTCTTGGTGCCGTCCGTGAATGAGAATAACCGTAGAAGCGACCTGACAGTCCGTTTCGTAGGTTCGAAGGTTGAGATATCGCAAAGTGGCCTTGAAAAAGAAAAAATAAGTTATTGCAAAGAAGTGAAGATGAGAAACAGAAAAAAAAGAACCTTGGCGATGAAGCTGGAACTCTGACCAGAGAGGAAACGGCGAAATCGCGCGTTTGCCCAATCGGGTTTGTCTTGCGCGTGGCTCTCTGGATAAGAATGGCCGTTGAAGTGACGGAGTCCGTGAATTCGATGATGGGGAGACCGCAATGACCTTGAAAAAGAAAAAAAATGTTATTGCAAAGAAAAGAAGGTGAGAAACAGAGAAAAGAAAGAACCTTGGTGACGAAGCTTGCACTCTGACCAGAAGAAGACAGAAAGACGGCCGGATTATGCGCTAGCCTGATCAGGCTTGGCTTGCGCTTTTTTCCGTGCCTCGCTTCTTTCTGCCTTCTCGCGCTCCGAAAGCATACCCGACTTCCACATGTTGTGGCTTTTGGTAATGCCACTTGTGGAAGCCCCGTTTTCCCATTTGTCCGATGAACCTTGGCCGTTGTCTGCCGGTTTGGCGCCAGTCCCTTTCTTAGACCGTCGCCGTCTGTTTGATTTCGACGGCTTAGAAGGGGCTTGGTCCGCAGGTTTTGATGTCGACGACGAAGGTTCGCAGGGCTGGGGCGTGTGATATGTTGGCTGGACACGAAGGGAGGGTGTCACACGAGGAGCGGGCTGTGAGTGCACCGCTGCAAGGGCTGCTGCAAAGCCGCCAACGGAGGTTTGACGCCGGGTGGAATGCTGACGGGGTGCTTGGTGGTCCTTCGGCTGAGATGACTCGCAGCCGTCCTGTTGAGTGCCATTGGATGCTTCGCGTGCGTACGAAACATCTGAAATATATGTTAGGACTTTTTGAAGAGTTTAGCGACCGTGAACTTACCGCTAGGCCCAGAGCGTGTCGCCAAAGGTAAATCGCCCACAGTCGTCTCAGACTTGAGCTCCGCCTCTCCCAGTTCTTCCTTCACCGTTCCTTCGCATTTGGTCTCCTCCGGTTGTTGAGGAGAAGCCACCAGCTGAAGGGAGCCCGTTGTCGCTAGGGTAACCGCGACGCTACCGATAGGAGTAGTCCCATTTTGTCGACCGTTGTTGCTCAGGTACCGTGGTGCTAATGTTAGGTGATCGTGGATCAGCCGGTTCTGGAGCATAGCACCGAGCAGCAACTGTAACAGTGTCGGCTTGACTTGAATTGGAGCTACCGCCGCGGTAACTTCAGAGCACCTTGCTGCAAAAAGAGTCCCGGAAATTAGACGTGGTTGGGTACTCATTCTGCAAAGGAATGGCCCTAGAATAGCCGCGCTCCGAAGGAATTCTTCCACTGATAACATAACGAATCGTCCGTTCAGGATCGGAGTGGGGAAGTCCGTAGTGACTTCAACGTCCGGGATGATATACACGGTGAGACCAACATTGGTGACAACATAGATAATGAAATCGATGTTGCCACCAGAGGACCGAGAAGCGCCGCGTTCCGTTGTGGTGCGAGCGTATTCGGGAATAGGCGGAAAGGGGAGGGGACCAAACCGATAGGTATTGCCCAATCGGATCAGGCTGGATGACTGAGCGCTACAACCAGTGTCGGTGCAGGATGCGTCTTCACCGTTAGATGTGGTGGCGGCTGGGTCCACACGGAGGGAAACCGGTGGGCGAATGAGACATTTCACCAAACCCATCAGAGTGGCGAAGACAACGATCCCAGTCACGATAACTGGGTAGTAGCTGTGACGCTTTAGCCAACCGAGAACAAGACGAAATCGTGGCACACTCACCGAATATGGCGAATATGGCGAATAATTTCCGTAACACAGATCTCGTCAGAGACGTATTTGTAGACCGAGGAGGGAATGAAACCAAGTATAGGGTCAAGTTCGGCAGGTTCCACATGGTGTCCGAGGAACAGCTTCAGGACCGTCTTAAAGATGACCACACTTCCTTCGTTAGAGACAGGAGAACTACAACTTGGGGAACATGAGAGTGTGCCTAAACGAGCAGACAGGGGGGAGACTTACATCTTATCCATGTTGTTGCAGGTGGTTGATACGATGTGTGCAGACAGCGAGGATGGGAGGAGGTGAAGGAACCTCTTCACAGTGTCGGTGTCCACGTTGCGCCTGAGCACAGTGTTGAAGAGAGCGCCAATGTCTGATACGAGGGAGCCGGGGGGAGGTGCTGGGAGACGAGGTGCTGGGAGACTAGTTGGGAGACTAGTTGTCACAAAAAACAGCCTCTCAAGGAGGCCGAGAATATGCTTGACGAAGAGTATCATCATGCAATAACTGTTTTGTAGATAATTCTGGAGCGCGTCGATGCTTTTGCTGTGATGCTGTCGCTGTGATGCTGGTAAGAGAGAACTCTTGGGGGGGAAATGGACTGGGGGTCTGAGATTATATGGCACCACGATAAGGCCTGAGCGCATCAAGAAACCCCTTTGTTCCCAATTAGGCCTGGTCACCTGCAGAGAAATGACTTCGATGCGTGCTTAGTCGCTTGTTACGCGACATCTTAGAATTCTAGAACAGAATGTCTTTGCATGTTAGTACGTAAGTCACGCGTCACATAGGTACACAATATCAATAGTGTCACGGGTCACGAGCGGAGCTGACGAATGTATCAAGTGTCATATTTTCAACATATTTTCAAAAATTGGTTTAACAATTCCCAGCACATCCCGAGTAAGCAACCACTGTTGGATGTTCACCAGAACATACGGGGGACCAAAAGGAAGCAAGATATAGCACACGAGGATCATGATTCATTGACAAGTGCGCAAACAAGTCAAGCATATTTCATTTCTAAGTACGATAAGTATAGGTAACATAAATACTGGGTCCACTGGGTCCACAGAAACACGTGTTTATCAGCCCTCCTCGCAGTCTCATGGGTCTTTCGTCATTGTGCCGCCAAAACGAACAATATCTGTTTTTGGTCATCCACATGCCAAATCGGGTTCGGCGTCTCTTTGACATCTCCTCCGTCTCATCGGCTGCTGTAAACATCAATCTATCATCAGGAGTAGAGGTGACGCGAGCCCTGGATTTCGAAACAGCATCTTCTCACCATACAATGCACCATGTTGTGTTGATGTGCTAAGAGGGAAGGAAAGAGGGTCGATAGGCAAATAATTAAGTGATGACGCAATGTAAGAGGTGTGGATTGCCTTTAATTTGATGAGCTGTAGTACTATTATTCCCCAATATATGGGATGAGTAGTAAGCATGACCTATAAACTTGAGGTCAGCTCTGTTGGCTTCGGTTGGGGCGTGTTTAGAGCTATAAAACAATACCAACATGTTTGAACAATTTACTATCACTGTTTTATTTGATTTACTAGTTAGCTACTTTTACAATAATAAAATTTAATACATGTCACAGCCAGAAACAAGACACAAGTAGAAACGGGAGAAGTTAAGGTAGGGTGTTGTTGCCGCCCGTATACGTGTCACCTGCCAATTCGCCCGGGGGAGCGCTAAAGGGCCGGGTGAAACCCGAGGGAAGTGTTTGCGGGCTCACTCATTCAATCCTATGTAGACAACATCTGCTTTTCGTGTTGCCGGTAGTTAGTTCACCAGTAGACTTGTAGACAAGTGGGTAAAGCTTCAGGAAGCTAGTGGTGATTTTGCTTCTGTGATACCTGGCTTATGATTATATAAACTCTATTTTCACCTAGATTGGGGGTATATTAGCACTTGGGTAAGTAGGTACCTACTGTCAGGGTTGGGCTACTTCTTATTTCCCTTCCCATATCCCATGCTATCTGCTCATGTAATAAGCATGAGTAGAGCATAGGGTTATAACTAGTGTGATAGCTATTCCTCAGCCCACTGCACCAGTTGGACTAGCCTTTATCAGCTCATATTTGTCTGGGGACAACCTTCTTTTATTCCTTTATCTCCTTATTTCTTCTATTACTAGTCTCTACTCATATCTCTATCCCATTGGCTTGTTGTCCATTCAGATAGTATTGTCTAAATCCAGACATTTGGTAGAATGGATGCTTGGGGTACTATATAGTCACTTAGTCAGAGGGGTCCTTTAGTTCTTTCTCTTCTGGACCTCATGTGATATTCCACAGTGAAATTACCTTCACACCTACTCTTATAGCCCATATATTATGCAGGGGTTTCCATGTAGTGTCATTATATAATTAGATTCAGTATCTGTACTTCATATTATATAGAATATACTCTTGAAGTGTGTGAGTAATAGGGTGATCTAGTAGTTTAATACAAATATAATATTTATCTTACTGGGTATATAGCTTGTGTAATAGATAAGGATCATTCCTCTGGCTCCTGAGGACCTGTATCTATAGTACAATACAATTTCATAACTCTTGAATCTCTAAATCAACTCATGATTTCAGACTAGCAACCTGTTGATAAATCCCTTCTGACTTGATATATGCATATCAAGTCCCTCCTAGCTAATGACAGTATCTGACTTATGCTAGTGACTTGTTAACTACTAGGTTACTAATTTGAATGGTTTGAAATTACTATAATAATGTGTAGGAATATTTCTGTATTTAGTCTGTAGCTATAGGATCCTTGATAATATATCTGTCATCTTTATGAAGGTTTTATAGAATAAAAGAATTAAGAGAGATAAAAGAAATAAAACTTGAGGGTAGTTATACATGTTGGGATGTGATTGAATTGGCCTTCTTTAACAGGATTAACCAGCTTCCTTCTTGGATTTGTCATTGAAAGAGATGAGTCTAAGAGAATTCTCACTCTGTTCCCACAGTAATATATTCTGAACTTGCTTGTAAGATAAATATGAAGACTACACTCCTGTATTAACTACTATAGGTCCTAGCTGAAAATTCAGTAAGGAGCAATGTCTGTGAGGGTGACACTATTAACAAGGTCACCACAACAAGATACTCCAATATTTATGAGCTGATAATGGATATTCCATCTGGAGTAGCAGTAATCCTCAATTTATACCTGGTTTACTAGCAACAAATACACAGAAAGCCTACCTGGTGTAGTGGTAATCCTCAGAGATCAAGCTGAAGAGTTATCATCACACCACTCATAACCCTATGCCCTACTCCAGTGCTTATTACATAATCAAGATGTGAATGCAAATAGGAAAATCGACCCTATCTCTCAATTGGTATGCTGACCCCAATAGTAAAATTGAAGCTATTAGATATTAGAGAAAAATTAAAAGAAATATTAGTGGGTGCTTTTGAACTGAGTCTAAAATTCCAAGGATCCTCTATAGTAACTACTGAGGCTGATTCTGAACTACTACTGGAATTTTTGTAGACTTTTTCTGTATCTATGAAGCTCCTAAGACTATGTCTGTGATCTTTACAAAGTATATATTATAAAATAAATGGATAAAACAAATAAAGTATGAGGGTAGTTATATATGATGGAATATGATCAGAACATTGTTCTTAACACAGATGAGAATATATAAAAGCATTGGAGGTGTCAGACAGGATTTGGCTTTAACTTTAGATCTTATACTCTGGATTTTGAATTATTAGTATACTAGAGGTGTGGGCAGAGTCTGAGTACTAGGGCTAAAAGTTTAAGATGAAAAACTCAAGAATTAAGTTGATATTCAAGCTAAGGAACTAGGCTTAAATACTACTGAAACTTGGATAATTATAGCTAAGATATACAAATGTCCAGATGACTAAAGTGAAACATAGTATCATAGACACTCAGGGTCTATTAGGAGTATTGCAGTGAATGTGGTTTAGAAATTAACCAAGGAGATAAGGGAATAATAAAGATGTGAATGCATTCTTGATTGGCACAGAAGAAATCTCTTCTTTCCTTCTGAAGAAAACTGTAGACTACTTCCCTGGAAAATTTTACATAGTTACCTCTCTACCCAATTGAAAAGTCTAAAAATTTGTGATACATCCAAAGCAACAGTTGTTTGAAAGGCTATATCAATATTGTATAAAATCCAGACTAAACCACCTCAGTTGCTTTGTGGACTCTCAATTCTTACCAATCCCTACCTATTAAGGGCCCAAGCCTCATGTACCTCCTTAGCTAAATACACCCCATTCTATTTGATATAGCTATACCCTTCATTTACTCTAAGACCCATATTGACAACCCTTCATCTTTGGCACATTCGCAATGTTGTAGCTCTGTGCTACAGATACAGGGTGTTTTGCCTGGTATTGGAGAACCAGTATTGGGATCCCTACATGGCAAGAGATTACATATAAAATCCAGAGATGCAACTGTCTTTAAACTATGATAGGTGTGTAACCCTGTTTCCTGCATCCTAAGGGCTAGGCACATCTGTAGATCCCTTTCTCACTACTGTCTTGAGATAGACTTACCCACTTATCTTTGGGTACACACGTACTTAACAAAAGTGCCTAAATGGAAATCTAGATGGAGACACACTTTCATGTGCGATGGTATTTACGTTCCTCAAACAAATAGTATATATCGACTCCGTCGACGTCTCGCCAAAACTCAGCTACCACAGCTAAAGTCAACGGGTATTCGATGGACCACGGAAGCACCCCATTGTGCAAATTCACTGGGTATTTCCTAACTCCGAGGATGCTCTAGCATCGTGGACCGGGGAGGTGACATATGTGAGCTAAACTGCATTCTGTATCGCGACCCTGATAAATCTAACCAATAGAGAGCATAATGTTCATCTTGAGAAAGATTATTTACCATTCGGTGAAAGTCTCAAAAATAAGGAATATCCACAACTTGCAACTTATGTGAGAAGGCAGGGCGCATGGCCTAAACGATGAGCCGTCGGGGAAACAGCACGCAATTTGTCGAAATTGTGAGGAATGCTTCATATAAGCTTTAAGAATTGATGAGGATGACACACCATAGTAAGGGGAGAGGTTTGGGGATGAAGTGACCTGGAGATGTGAATGAGGCATGGAGTTGGGCAACTTTGCTGTCGGGCCGGCTGAGTTGAAAGGACGAACGTAGGCGGGCTTCGTTGTCACCTTGTGTGGTGCGCAACTTGAATCCTGACAACTCGTTGGTGTAACAGTCCTTTGCAGGCAGCTGTCATGTAGGCGGACTGCGGTTTCGGTGGATGCCGAACACCGCCGTGATGGACGCGTATGCATAATCAAGGTATATATCACGACTAGCGCTCAACTTAATCTAATCGGTCAGCTTCTCACAGCCATCATGTCTCCGCACACACGGGCAGAGGACCATGTCCACGACAGCAGCACCGATGACG
The DNA here is from genome assembly GCA_003316585.1 of Gomphus bonarii. Taxonomy (NCBI): domain Eukaryota; kingdom Fungi; phylum Basidiomycota; class Agaricomycetes; order Gomphales; family Gomphaceae; genus Gomphus; species Gomphus bonarii. Next base: position 5,335 of record QFEC01030350.1, on the reverse strand, counting down.
ACGGCGCCATTGCCCATAGGTCGAAGCGGAGAAAGGGGCCTAAGGCTTGCGATGTCTGTCGCAGGAAGAAGAGTACGTCCGTTTCGCTCGCGTCTTTCGTCGCTGACCATTATTGCAGTACGATGTGCTTGGGTTCTTCTCGTATGTAGAGCCTTGCCGGCTGAACTAGGTATTTTCCAGGTGACGTCGACCCTTCTGGCGACCCGAACAAACCCTGTATCAATTGTGCCGTCTTCAAAACAGAGTGCACATTCACATATATCGCAAAGGTATATTGTGGCAGCCATTGCTGTTTATTCTGCTTACACATCCCGTCACAGAAAAGAAAGACGCAGCAAGCGTATGTCGTTATATGAACCTTTGCCCATCGTGTCGTTAATGAATCATAATCCCAGCGTCATCGATAGCTTACAAAACCGGCTCAGCAAACTCGAACGGCTTCTCCTTGTGGTAGCGTAGCCGCTCTGTATGCTCGTACCGTCCCTCATCTTTAATCGTATCTGTAGGTAGCACCCGACATTGACATTAACAAAGAGCTCGACGACTCCACTTCCACCCTCCTTTCCCGCCCCCGCCCCCCCTCTCCGCTCAGAGCCGTGCTCCGACCGCCAGCTGACAAGCACGTCAAACCTGGCGAGATCGCATCCGCCTTCGCCGAATGGCGAGATCGCAACACCGACGACGAGAGCGAAGACGAGGAGTCGGTGTTCATCCCAGACGTCCAGAAAGGGCCCGCGGACGATCCGGAGCTGGCGCCACATCGCTTTCACGGCAACTCCAGTGGCATCACGTTGCTACAAAAAGTAATTGGGATGAAGCATGACACTGACGGGGAAGGATTTGTCGGTCATCATCTGACGAACGACCCTGACCCAGTACGTGAGATGCACAGTCTATTTTCTGAACTCACACTTATGGTTTACTTCTGCAGTGGGAACGGCGTGTGAGTGTGGTCCCGCCGCCCGGATTCGACTTCCCTCCGCCTTCTCTTATGACACACCTCATATCCGTCTTCTTCACCTGCGTAAACCCCTTCTTCCCGCTACTTCACCGGCCGTCGTTTGAAGCGGCACTGAGAGCAGGTCGGCATGAGGCGGACCCACGGTTTGGTGCTGTGACGATGTTCATGTGTGCCGTTGCATCGCGCTGGTCTGATGATACGCGGGTGCTACCGAAGGAATATGTGGAAGAGACCAAAAAGAGCGATGCCAACTATCGCCAGTCCTGGGCAATGGCAGGCTGGGATTTCTACTACCAGGTCTACCGGCGGTATAGAAAGAACCTTTTACAGTCGACAAGTGTCTACGATTTGCAGATGATGGCGGCAAGTCTCCCGGTGCCTTTTTCTTCACTCTCTGATATTAACTCGACATTGCGTTGCTAGCTGGGATGTCTGTATCTCCAAGGAACATCCAATTCCTCTGCGGCATGGCAGATGGCAGGTCTCGGCGTGCGGCTCGCCATGGAAGCCGGAGTGCATAGACGAAGAAGACCCGGGTCCAAAAATTTGTTAGAGACAGAGATATGGAAGCGATCCTTTTGGTTCGTCTGGGATTCAAGGGGTTACTGCTATATGGGTCTGCCCTGACATGAGGCGCTCATGCGTGTAGGACTCTCGTCGTTTTAGATCGAACGGGAAGCTCTGGTCTCGGGCGACCGTGCGCAATATGGGAGGAAGAGTAAGTGTCACGGGTACTTATCAAGCGCCCTATCAAGCACTCACACCTCTACCTAACAGCATTGACCTCGATCTCCCCCTCGAAGTCGACGATGAATACCTCACTCCCGAAGCGGGGTTCACACAGCCCCCAAACAAACCCTCCCGGATGGCATATTTTAATTATTCCATAAAACTCTCGCAGATCCTGATCGGAGCGCTGCGCACTATCGTTAGTCGCTGTCCAGTTGAATCGTTTACCGCTTGCCTCTTACTCACCTCCTGTGTCTTTTCTGTTAGTACCGTGTGAATAAACTCAAGTCGATATTCCGCCTCGTGGGTCCGCAATGGGAACAGGACATGGTCGCCGCGCTAGACTCATCGCTCAACAGCTGGATAGAGGGTATCCCAGAACATCGTATGTTACGCCCTCTCCTTCTCATCTCCTCCCATCCCTTACATGTGCCTGTCCCCACCCAGTGCGCTGGGATGCCACTCGCACCACAGATGACGTCACATTCTATCAGTCCGCGCTCATCCACTGCAACTACAACTACGTCCAGATCGTCGTCCACCGCCCTTACATCACGCCGCGGCAATCCCGCAAGACATCCTCATCGCCCTCGTCGTCCACGACCACGAGCATGAATACGAGCACGAGCACGACCCTGACCCCGTCGCTCGACCTCACCTTCCCGAGCCTTGCGATCTGCACCAACGCCGCGCGCTCCTGCAGCCATATCCTCGAGGCATGCCTCGCGCGCGGGACGATGTTCGTCCCGCAGCTCAATTTTTGCGCGTTCACGGCCGCGATCGTGCTGTTGTTCAACGTGTGGGGCATGAACAAGCCCACCGGCATAGCTGTACGAGTCAGAGTTGATTGGAGGAGACAAATGCAGGACGTGCACATCTGCATGCGCTTTATAAAGCGTTGCCTGGGACGGTATGTACCCGTTTGTTATTTTTTTTAAAATGTTGAGGGCTTATGATAATTGACTGCTCGAATTGTACTTTGTTGCGGTGGTTAACTTTTTAATCCAGATGGAAGCACGCCGAGAAATTAGGGTGAGCGCCGTCGCGCGCCGCCGCGTGCGAAACTTCTTTTGACACGTGATATAATACTTCTTTTTATCCTCTTTTCTAGGAATCTGTTGCGTGACCTTGTATACGTAGGGGACTTCCCGCTCCCTAGCGCGTCGCCCCCAGCGAACCCTGCAGCACAACAAGGGCAGAAGCGCTCTCGAGACGCCGAGGGTGATGGTTCTCCAGGCGTCGCGGGTGGTGGCGGTGGCGGCCGCGTCGCGGGAGGAGGAGGGGGAGGGAGCGATACCGTTGCCAGTTCTATTGCCAGTTCGTCCTCGAACACGTCGCCATTGCACACCACAGAGTACCACAATACCGAGTACAATAACACCGCGTACAGCAACACCGAGTACAACGCCACAGAATACAGCAACACCGAGTATAACAATACAAAGTACAACAGCAACGCCGAGTACAATAACGCCGAGTACGCCACTCGCCAAAGCCATTCCAGCAGTTCGACGTACGCCAGTCCTGCTGCTGCTGCTGCTGCTGCTGCTGGTGGGGCGTACGATTCGATTTCTTCAAACCTTGGTGAGGGTGTTCCTCGGAGGTACAAGGCTGAGTATTCGTTTGCCAGCGGTGGTGATGGTGGCGGCGGCGGCATTAAACCTGACCCGATGATGTTTGAGCAGCTGCAGTTACAGACTCACGCGACGTTGTATCCGAGTAGTGCAAGATCATCATCGTATAAGATTCTTGACCGGTCGGGACCACAACAAGAACCAGCGCCAGCGCCAGCACCAGCACCAGCACCCCACCAGACCCAATCATCATCCGCAGGAGCATTCCACTATGATCCAGAGGCGCTCCTCCAGACACTATCATATGACCAGCGCAGAAGTCTATCCTCCATCACACCGCATGACTCTCCCCAGGCACAGGTGCGGGAGGAGCAGGAGCAGGAACAAGTCCCCCACGCAGCCGACGTCCTCACGGCACTGGACGCTGTGTACCTCGGTGGCTCTCCCTCTGCGCTCGCGGACATGGATGCTATGGGTGACGCTACGTTTGACGCGTGGGCGACTACGCAAGGCGGCTTTCAGTGCGTCTTGATTTTTACCTGTGGGCGTTTATTCTTACTGATTTCGATTTTTTTTCCTTCTTTTCTTTTTGGTGTCGGGTTCGGTTGCTCGTTGCTGACTGGTGGTAATTGATGATGAACATCGTTTGGTTCATCTGTCGGGACATAAAGATGGGATGAATGGCAGCAGTTTACAAACGTTATTCAAGGTGCTGCACCGCCTCAGCCACCGCCGCCACCGCCGCCGCCGCAAACTGGGATGGCGACGGGAATAACGGGGTTTGGTGAACAGCCGGTGATGTGGGCGCAGTATTGAACTCTCGGGATTGGGTTTTTGGAATTCTGCATGTGTTCTGTGTTGTGCTGTGATGTGATATTGTATCCTTATTAGTTGTTGTCAACTTGGATCGTTGATAATATTTGATCACTGCTAATATATGGGATAAATTCTCGTAGAAAGCACTGCGTGAAAACGCAGAGAATTTATGATCAGTAAATTTTGTCCGGATTTAGCGATCTAGCAATTTGACTAGATTACAGGTAGGTTAACTATATATATATAAAATGAGAGAGATTTGTATACTCTCTCTCCAACGTGATTGGAAACAGTAAAGACAAAAGGGAAAGCTGGAAGAGGATTGGAAGCAGAGTTAGATATTAGGGGTTGCAGAGTAGGTCAGAGAAGAATTGGACTCTAACAGCATCTCTCCCTTAGGGCTGAGTCCTCATTGCCCAATGAGCTATTGGCAGAGGTAGTCTGTAGAAGACTTCTAAGGATCACATACAGTGATAACAATCTTTTGGGGCTTTTCAATGTACAAACAGAATATAAGTCTCAAACACTGCTTTTCTAGATTATGTGATTTGGCTCTTAAGTGCCAGCAATGTGGAGTTGATACAGGAAGAGTAGGATAAAGAATAGAGGACAGTGAAAATGAAATCATAGCTCTCATCTTATAAGTTACTACTGCAATCATCACAGAGGTTTCTCAAGGCCCATTAGCTCACTGAACATATTAATTTTGACATACTCTAATGGCTTGGTGAGGAGGTCTGCAGCCGTTTCATTGATTAGTATAAACAGGATTGATAAAGTCACTGATAACTTGATCCCTGAGCCAATTTTGATACTTCATATGACCATAGTGCTTAGGATTCTTGGAGGCACAGATGGCTGATTGATTATCCATACACACAATGGATGGAGAGTTAAAAGAGTAACTGAGTTGAGGAGAAATTGATGAAACTGTATGACCTCCTTTCTGGGTTAGACAGTGGCAATAAACTCTGTCTCAGTGGTGAAAAGAGCCACTATTGTTTGAAGTTTGCTATACTAGCTGATAGTTGTAAGGGCAACCCCTGTTGCATTTATGGAATATCACATGGCACTAGCAAGGGGGAAATCCTAAGAGGAAAACTTAGAGTCCCTTGCTAGTGAGCCATCTGATCTACAGTGACTCACAAAACTGGTCCAATGTTTGGCACTTTTCACTTGCTCCAAATTTTATAAACCAAATAAAAATCTATAAAATCTGAGGATATTCTCACAGATACCCCTGCATCTCAGCTTT
>QFEC01030300.1:0-21408 GCA_003316585.1 Gomphus bonarii | reverse complement strand
AAAGTGGTAGAAGGTTCCAGAAGGTCGTGGAAGATGATGGAAAGTTAGGGAAAGTTCCAGAAGGTCATGGAAAGTTATAGAAGAATGTAAATGAGAAACAACAACAGGCAGCGATATCCAACTGAACCCTGACACATACTCCTGCTACCTTCACTGGGTCCATTGCCACCTTGCCTGCTGAGAGGATAAGCCAAGGTACTCCACCTCTAGTTGTTCAAATACACATTTCTCTGGTTTCAGGTATAAGTTATTGGAGCAGAGGATTTCAAGGACTTGTCACATGGTCTTTCGATGATCTTCAAGGGATTTTGTGAAGATGAGTATGTCATCTATGAACACCACTATGACTCCTTCATCAACAAGGTCCTTGAAGATTTCATTCATCATCATTTGAAAGGTGGCTGGGCTGTTTGTGAGACCAAAGAACATTACCAGAGGTTCATATAGACCTCAGTTTGTCTGGAAGGCTGCCTTCCATTCATCTCCTTCCTTTATGTGCACATTGTTGTATCCCCAGTGGATATCTAACTTTGTGAAATGTTTGGCCCTGGCAGCAGCAACCTTGTTTATAATATCAGGTACAAGGGGAAGAGGATAAGCATTATTGATTACTATATCATTAAGCTTTCTGTAGTCTTGCACAAAGCAAAGCCTGCTGTCCTTTTTCTTTACAAAGAAGACTGGGGATGCCATGGGTGATTTAGAGGGACAGATACAATGACTCTTTAAATTTTCTTCAAGGAAGGCATCTAGTTCTCTTTGCTCATTGGGAGACATTGTCAGGGGATAGCCTCCTGCCTACTAAAGGCTATTCTTTTTCCTATATATCTTCTAATTTCTACCTTCCTCTTCCCATTGATTCTTTAGTTAGTCCTTGCCCATCATTGTTTTACTGACTGTGGCATGATTTACTCATGTCACAGTCACTAACTATATAGTTGGCTGCTTAGGTAAGAGGTCCTCACCTTATTCTCTTTTGGACCCCCTTACCAGTTGTCTGATAGTAGCTGTGGGTAGGCCTGGGGTTAGAGTCCCTGGGTCAGGCCTAGGGTAGAAAGGCTGTGGTGGTGTCCCACTGTCTTAGCTCCCAGCAGTTGCCTGAGTCAGTACCTGAGTAGGTTGCCCTAACAGACATTGGATAGACCTTGGTGCTAAAGGACTTGGCACCTGGAATTAGCTCAATTGCATGATCCCAGGGTTTACATGGGGGAAGCTTGTCAAAGGACTCCTTGGAGAAGACATCCTTGAACTCCTGATAAGGTTTTGGAACTAGATCTTCAAAGTATTTAGTAGGTGTAAGCTCTGATGCCTTTTGGGTGAGTTGTTGTGAGACAGTTGAGCTTGCACCAATTTCTTCATGGTCCTCTTCAACAAAGACTACAAAGAGTCTGTCCCCATTCTCAGGGGAATACAATTGTCAGGGGACCACCCATTTCACAACCCGAACTGATGCCAAACTGATTCACCTACACCAATGCTGACCAAGCCAAACTGAGCATACATACAATAAGAGCTACGACAGCTGCTTGGTCCAGCCATGTGACATACCAAATGTGAGTACTAGAATGCCAGATATGGGTTATGGGGCCAGCATACCTTAAGGCCCAATCGAGGGGTAAGGTATGCTGAGGAAGTAGGAAGTGGATGACGAGTATATAGGTTGCATAGCTCACTAGCAAGGGACCCTAAGTATTCCTCTTAGGTTTTTTTCCTTGGATAGGTGAGACTCCAGTTCTATGTACACAGTCTAATATACTTAGGTTTTTCCCCCTTGCTAGCTTCAGTCATGTGACTTTGGTAACCTCGGTGAATGCTACAGGGGTTGCCCTTACAATAATGGCTCTTCAGCTGTGGCACATCAGGAGGATGTGAGTGGTCTTCTTTGATGTCTGGGGCTGTCTCAACCCAAGGTATCTTGTTATTCAATACCACATGACTCAGGACAGCAAGTCATCTTCACTTCACCTGAGCACCAATTGATCTCTGGGTTATGCTCTGTGAGCCAGGTATGTCCTAAAATGATGGCTAGGCATCCCAGGCTTGTTACCAAAAATGTGGCACATTCCATGTAGTACACATATGTGCAGATGAGGTCAATCTCTTCCTTGATTGAACCTTCTTTGTTAGGAGTGCCATCAATATTGTAGTTAGGTATGGCATGAGGGAGGTGACAGGTCTTGAGCCTTTCAGCCTGAACAAATTCAACATCAATGAATATCCCCATAGCACCACTGTCAAGGAGTGCATCAATCACTAAAGGGCATCTAGTGTCAACAGACCAGACCTTCAGGAGGACCTTGTGTCAGGGGACCACCTGTTTCATGAACCAAACTGATGCCAAACTGATTTGACTATACTGATGCCAACCAAGCCAAACCAAGCATACATACAATAAGTATTACAACAGCTACTTGGTCTAGCTGTGTGACATACCAAACTGAGCAGTTGAGGTGTTGGCCTGAGTACCAGAACACTGGATACAGGTTATGGGGTCAGCGGGTAAGGTATGCTGAGGAAGTAGGAAGTGGACAACAAGTATATAGGTTGTATAGCTCACTAGCAAGGGACCCTAAGTTTTCCTCTTAGGTTTTTCCCCCTTGCTAGCTTCAGTTGTGTGACTTTGGTAACCTCAGAGAATGCTACAGGGGTTGCCCTTACACCTTGGTGCACTAGTGAGTGTCAGCAGAGCACACATAGAGTAGGGGAGAAGGCTGCTCTTTGGGGTTTGGGGTGGTGGGTTTGATTTCAGGCATGATTGGTTGGTTTTCAGTTCAGTTTGGGGTTGGCAATAAATATAGCATGTCTCTTGTATTCCCTAGTGTACATGTTTCAAGAACTGAAAACTGATTTGTGGAGCAGGGCATGTCCTTCACCACTGACTTGCCTAAATATCCTGTTTCCCTCCTTCTTCAGAAGTCTGAACCTTTGCCTTCTGTGCTGCCTCATGAGCATCTAGGGCAGCAGCTACCAACTCTAAGATCATATCTGTAAGTGCAGCTCCTGTGAGATTTGTGTGGATGTGTTCCTTGCAGGGCTCTGGGCATGCTGGGGAGATATGGCCTCACTTGCCACAGTTATAGCACATCCAAGTCTCAATGCATCATTAATTGGAGTCTATGTCCATGGGTGTGGCAACGCTAGATGTGGGCATAACAGGAGCGGTTGCAGTACAGGTTGGGATGGTGTGCTGGGGTCCTTGAGGTCCTTGTGCCTTTTTAACCTCTACAAGATGGCAATAGTTAGGGTCAATCTGGCATGCAGCTTCCTTCCATGCCTTGAGGTTGGATGGGAGGAATGGTTGTGCATAGATTTTGTTTAAGATCATTGCTGGAAGTCCTTGTGCATAGGCATCCTCCAGTGCCTCATCATTGAACCCTGTTCTCCCTGCAAGTATCTCAAATTGAGTGGTGTAGTCATCTGCTGTCATGCTACATGTCATCTTGAGATCATGCAGTTTGGTACAGGCTGTTCTGGTGCAGTCAGGATCTCCAAAGGCTCCTTCAACCTGCTTAGCAAACTCATCAAAGGTACTGATTGAGAAGGTTCCATCAATGATAGCTTGGGTCTTATTTTGTGCCCAGATCCCTGCAGAGTCTCCTGACATGAATGAGAGGGTGTATAACATCTTGGTTTGTTCATCTGGGAATGACCCTGGTTGAAGGGTGATAGAGAGCTTCACAGCACGAATTAATCCTTCTGTATCAGCCCTATCTCCAGCAAACTTCTCTGGATCAGCTGCCTTGATGGAGCATTGAGAAGGGGGTTTGGATACTGGGATATGGGTAGCCAAGTGCTGGGTTGCTGCAACTGCAGCAGCTGAGGCAGCATTGGTCATATTGTTCTGTATAGCACTCAATTGCTCTTGAAGCACTTCATTCTGGTACTGTAGGAGATCAACTTGGTCTGCCTGAGTGGAAAACATGTTTCTGAGGATGGTGCCAGCTGCACCTAGGGACTCCCAATATTCCTATAGGGTTTGGTTTGACATTTTGTGAGGTGGAAACTGGTGGAAAGAATGTGTGAGGTTGTCTGAAGGGGAGCTTGATCTGCTGTGAGGGTGACACTATTTACAAGGTCACAACAACAAAATACTCCAATATTTATGAGCTGATAAGGGATAATCCACCTGGTGTAGCAGTAATCCTCATAGATCAAGCTGAGGGGTAACTGTCACACCAATCACAACCTTATACCCTACTCTGGCACCTATAACATAATTGGAAGACACAAGATATGGGTACATAAACAGGAAATAACAAACTGAACAGATGAACTCCAAGCTGAACCCTGACACTTACCCAGCTCTTTCCTCAGACTCCTCACACCCCCTCACACCCTTACTCTTCTGATTGATGGAGCATCCCACTCCCTGCATGGAGCACCACATGTAGGTCCCAAGGTCTACATCCCCATAAAGTTCAATGATCTTCCAGAGGCATGCATTCCTGTGCTTTCTGCAGTTAGTACAAACTTGCTTGCATTGTGCCAAGTCACATCATCTGAGGAGTCTGTGAACTTGGCATCATGGAAAAGCATAAATAAATTTCCTATATCATTCATGTTGTATATGAGCTGGAGGTGCTAATACTAAAAAAATCTTTAATCAGTAATCTCCTGAGGTGCTAGAACTTTGGTCACACACCTTGTCACTTTTATACTTCAACCCTTTGATCTACAGCTCACATATCATGAAGTTCTTATACTTCAGTGAGGTAATCCCAGATGAAGTTATTGACATCAACTTTAGGGACTTGGTTGCTGGGACCAGTGATGGGGTTGGATGACATAGTGAAGTGTTGGCTAATATCCAGCCAACCACCCACCTTTTGTAAGGGCAACCCCAGTAGCATTTGCTGAGGTTACTAAAGTCACATGACCAAAGCTAGCAAAGGGGAAAACCTAAGTCTATTAGATTGTGTACATAGAACTAGAGCCTCACCTAGCAAGGGGGAAAACCTAAGAGGAAAACTTAGAGTCCCTTGCTAGTGAGCTATGCAACCTATATACTTGTCATCCACTTCCGACTTCCTCAGCATACCTTACCCCTTGATTGGGCCTGAAGGTATGATATCCCCATAAGTCATATCTGATGCTACGGCACTCAAGCTGATGTCTTGGGCTCTTGGTTTGGTATGTCTCATATCTGGACTGAGGTGTTGTGATAGCACTTACGTATCATTTGAAAGAGTGGTTTGGTTTGGTAATGCTTGGTACAGACAGATCAGCTTGGTATCAGTTCAGGATTTAAAATGGGTGGTCCCCTGACACCTTTATACTAACCTTAACCAAAAAATTTCTTACCTTTTTCAACCCAAGCTTGAATCTTACAGCCTCGTAGGCTCAGCTATAAGGAGAGGATACTGTTAGGATTTTGCCAGTGAGATCCCAGCTTGATCAGTCATCCAGATTAAGTAATCTTTTCTCCTTTTCAAGTAACTTTGTTCAGCCTATTTGTTTTACTTAGCCTTTTGAGGCCAGACCTCACTCATAGCATTTCCTTTATTTGGTTAACTTCTCTGCTCATGTTATATTTCCTCATTCAGTAATTTCTGTACAGCCTCACAACAATATTTGTAACACACACTTGCTTACTTTGTTCTGAGTCACCTATGTTTTACCCTTGTTTTAATTCCCATTTTGGGAATCCCCTTGTTCTTTGATTTGAAATTGAGATGACTATTTGAAATACTAATCTAGTATATAATATATGTGTGAATTAGTAGCTCAGTAGTCAGAAAATCTCACCTGTATTTTCTGTAAACTTTGCCCTCTGAAATTAGGAATAAAATGGGATCTGAACAGTGCAGCACATAAGCTAAAGCCAAGCCCTACTCTGAACCTTGCTGAAGTTTCAACCTCACTGAGCTTATAAAAGAACTCACTCCCCCACAATTATAACAGCCTGGAAGTTCCAGAGTTACCAGCTTTCAGATCCTGTGGAGTTTGCAAATGTATGTACAAATTTTGCCAGAGTTGAACCAGAGTTGAACCAGAGTTGGAAACTGGTTATCTGCTGACAAATAAGGGCCTTTTTTAAACCCCTTGTCATGTTCTTTGAGCTAACAAATTCACCTGCAGCCTTTCAAATAATGGTGACTGATGTATTTTGGAACTTGATCAATAAAGGACATATCATCATTTACATGAACAATATAATAACTATGGAGGAACATAGACAGACAGTTAGACAGGTACTAGACATCTTTGGTAAACACAAACTTAACCTTGAATCCAAACAATACAAATTTGAGAGGGAGAGAGTAGAATACCCAGGGCTGGTGATAAGTCAGGGAAGAGTGGAGATGGACCCTGTGAAAATTGATGACATGAGCAAATGATCGACCCCTTGATCAAGAACGGGTTGCAGCAGTTTGGGGAGTTTGTAATCTATCAATATTTTAAAATATCATAAGCTTCACCATACCTCTGCATACACTCACAGGAAATATGACATAGATGTGGGTGGCAGAACAGGATGCAGCATTCCAAGCACTGAAACATGCATTCACTGCAGCACCTGTATCGACCTCACTAACAATGGGCTATTTTGAGGGGAGGCTGATGGCTCAGACTTCATCATGGGTGCTGTACCCTTGCAGCTGCAGGACAATGTGTGGAGACCAATTGAACATATGTCCAAGGTGTCAAATGACATAGAATATATCTACAAGATCTATGATAAGAAGATGCTGGCAATCATGCATCCATTGACAGAATGACAACATTACTTGCAGGGGACATAACAACCATTCAAGGTGTGGATGGATCATAAAATCCCTGAGTGCATCCATTTTCATAAGGTGAACAAGAAAATTTCCACTACACTTCGCCTATTGATGTATCTTTTTGTGTCACCTGTTTCATTGTTTCCTATTCCTGATAGTTGGCCTCTGCGATTCGTTTCGGAGTCACGAATGATGGAGTTATGAAAGCTCAGGAAGGGATGTGACTCAACTGAAGTGGGAGTTCGCAAAAGGTCTAAATTCAATTTAAACTTAAGTTAAATTCAAGTCTGAGCACAAAATAACATTTACTCCAAGGCGGAGTTTAGGTTGACTTCGTCATAATCGCCTTTGCCTCTAATGTCTATCGCTTCCCCACCTTACGCTTTTGTTACCCTTGTCACTACAGATAGCTATCTTCCTGGAGCTCTTGTCCTTGCTGCTGCTCTGCGTGATCTTCATCCATCCCCTGCAGCATCACCTGATGAGATCGACCCATCTGAATTCCATGTTGTGTGCTTGGTTACTCCAGAGACCGTAAATGTCCAAACATTGAAACTTCTCAGAAGGGTTTTCGACATTGTCATCGGTGTAGAGATCCTCAAAGAAGATACCGAAGATGCTCTAGCATTGCTGGGTACAGCGGTTATAAAGACTGTTGGCTTTTTCTTACTGATAACTTCTGTGACTTTCTTGTAAGGCCGGCCAGACCTCGAGACTGTCCTCACTAAACTCCACGTCTTTCGTCTCGAAACTTACAGAAAAATCATCTACTTGGATGCGGATGTTTTGCCTCTTCTACCATTGTCACACCTCTTTGCCATACCGTCATCCTTTGCCGCTGTTCCAGATGTAGGCTGGCCCGATATATTTAACTCAGGTGTTCTTGTATTTACACCTGGGGAAGATAAGTTCAAGGAAATCATGGAACTTGTCGTAACTGAAGGAAGTTGGGACGGAGGAGATCAGGGAGTACTTAATGAGTGGAGAGGTAATGACTGGGAACGACTTAGTTTCACGTATAACACGACACCAACGGTAGCATACACGTGAGTCTCTGATTGATGTCATTCTTTTTCTCTCTCTATATCGCCACTTGATTTTCACTGCTTTTAGCTATGCGCCGGCTTATAAACGCTTCGGTTCCGATATCAAAGCCATTCACTTCATTGGGCCAAATAAACCTTGGATGCAGTTACCCTTCCGCGCGCCAGAATCATCGTCCCAAAATGATGCATACAATGAAGATGCCGAATATAGCAACTACAAGGGTTCCTACGACTATTCTTCACTCCTTGACAGATGGTTCGCTGTGTACGATAGGCATTATTGCTCAGAGGCGCCTATTTTTTCTACTAGTGGGGAGCTTCTACCTGCTGCTGCTTTCAGAGAAACGTTATACGAGAACGCTTGGGACCAGGGAGTCACGCTGATTTCGGGAGCCGCCAATGGCCCATTAGCATTGGACAAACTCAAACAACTTGCTTTGAAGGGACTTGGTCAAACGCCCACAAGAGAAAAAGGAGAAGGCGCATACATGACCCTTCCTATTGATGGCAGAATATGTTTGATGTCGCGTCCTCAGTCTCAAATGCATCTTCTCTATGCTCGCCAGTCTGGAACAATTGCCTCACTTTCTCGATCAAGCACGGACTCATCCTGTTCGCGAGGAATTCCAACACCAGAAGATAACTTATCTCCGTCAATTTCTGGCAATAATGCTTCAGCTGATACTACTAACTTTTGTCAGAGGGACCCTTGGGGTGGGGCCTACACAAATTTGTGGGACCTGGTGCCAGAGATACAAAGGATAGCAGCCCATCAATTTAGAGGAGCTAGCGGGAAACAGAATTCGCTACGCCAAGGGGAAACTGTGAAATCTCAGCAGAGGCAGGAACCCATCTACAGGAGTTGGGAGGACAAGACAGAGAGCATGAGTAGAGATGGGGACGACGAAAGAGAAGGCGATGAAAGTAAATAGAAATTATCGAAGTGGGCCCACCACATTAAGCGGCGCAATTTTACATTCCTATCCATTGTCTGTCTTATATTATGTTCCCAACTATTAATTTCTTCCGCTAGCGGGCTAATGATAAGATGAATCACACATTGCGAGGAAATGTCTAAAAAATCAAACAATATGATGGACTCATTGGCATGATAACATACATGAGAATGTTTGAAACATTTCCAAAAAGTAAGGATGCAAAAAAGGAGAAAATCCACATATAGAGTGTGCAAAGGCAACTTGGAAGCAAATGTGCAAATGTAACTAATCTGGAATAGATGAATGTGACGTAAAAAGATCAAATCGTTACAGGGGAGCTGGTATCGGGGTGTGTTGCTTCTTCCCATGATGCTACCTTCAAAAACCTTGCCAATACCTCCTCGGACCCTTTTTTGAAGATGTCAATGTCCCGAGCGGGATCAAATATTCGCCCTACTGGGCGAGGCGCCGGAATAGACTTCGACTGCGGTCCTGGTTGGACTGTGGCACTGTCGAGGGGGGAAAAAGGAGAAACGGTCTTTGTCGCTTCAGATGTCCCCATGGATGTAGTGAACCACATATCAGACCTGTCACGGTTCTGACTTGTAGGTTCCGTGTCAAGGTTGTTATGTTCCCGCTGGTCCATATTCCCCGATGCAGGCCAGGCAGCATGCTTTCTGTCTTCACATGAGACCTGTACCGACTGATTTTTCGTCTCTTTCGGGATTGTCTGTACACCTCTGCCTCTATAGCTCTTCCGGGATGACGGGGAAGGTTCTCCGGAAGTCTGACTTCGCTCCGACTCCGGTTTGCCTTTAAAACGACCATTGTCTTCATCATCACCTTCATCCTCATCATCCGCATCTCGACTGCTAACTTCCACCAGGTCTTGCCACCTCTGATAGTCAATTCCACTACCTTTCTTGGTCGATCCGGTGTCTGGAGTCCAGGTAGCGGGAAATGAAGGCGCCGGGGAAGCAAGTCGTGAGGCATAACGTTGTATGCTAGGCACAAAGTCCCATACATTTGCATATGTAGTCGTCCGCGGAAAACTTTGTGAATGCGACAAAGACCTACGCGCAGCTCCACGCGCAGAAGGTTGGCGCAAGTTGAGTTTTAGTGCCGGAGATTGAGGTTGAATGAACGCAAGGCCTGGAGGTGGGCTGTCAGTGGGAGGAAAGAATCGCACTGGAGCACGACGTGGTTTCTCCTCCCAAGGAAATACAGCAGCGATTTTCGACCGATCGGGTTGCGGATGGGAGGGCTGATGCGTAGGATAAGAATTGCGATGGAACTGGGTTTCTGGGGCCGGCTGTTCCTGAGGCTGGGTTTGTTCCCCTTGATGAGGCTGGTGTTGGGTTTGTTCCCCTTTATGAGGCTGGTGTTGAGTGTGTTCCCCTTGGTGAGGCTGGTGTTGAATGTGTTCCCCTTGATGAGGTTGGCGTTGAATGTGTTCCCTTTGGTGAGGTTGACGCACTGCTTCTTCGTGTTTGGATGTTCCAATTACAGCTTGGTAGTGACCTTCCTTGATGAGCATCTCAGGGATGCTCGGCGCGGGCGGCAAGGGAAATAATCCACCATGGTCCTCGAGTGTCGACTGCGCATCCCACACGTTAGGAAAGTAGGTGTCTTCAGGGAAATGCGAGGGAGGTGGCGGAATATTAGGCGGAGCTTCGACAGCTGGGTTCCAGATTACAAGCTGAGGGGGTTCATGGCGAGGTGGAGTTACAGGATGTCCAAGTGATACAGATCGGGAAGGCATATCAAATGTTGGCGACGACCTTCGTGCGTAGGGTTGCAGGTAATCGCGGTCAGGACTGATAAAAGCCATGGCCTCAACGCTGGGCCGAGCATGGGTCGGGGTTTCGGGAGGAAGTGAATGTCCTCTGAATACTGGCGTCGGAGGCAACTCATGGGGAGCTGGGGTAGGTAGTGTTGTCATCGGAGAGGAAGACCTCACGGGGGTTTGCGGTTCTTCGGGTAGCGATAATGTCACGACTCGAGGTCGCGTGGTTTCAGAGTTTGGCATAATCTTCTGGGGGCGCATCAAGTCGATGCGACCCTCGAGAGGGAGGCTGCGGTACGTTCCTTCGCCATCTCCAGTCTCCGATTTGCCCATCCCTTCAAGGGCTAAACGTCGAAGCTCCTCGAGTCCCAATGGCGCGCTTCCCCCAGAAGCCTCATTCCTATCGTTGGGCTGTATGTCTGAGTCCCACACGTTGATATATCGTTGGACTTCCGGCACCACTGTGCGAGCCGAAAACAACTCATTCGATTGTGTTGGGATGGATTGCAATATGGCAGGTGTTGAACGATAATGTTTGTCAAAGACCGCAAACCAGCGGTCCAGGAGCGCAGGATATCTGTATGAGGACGGTGATTCAAATTTCTGTAATTGCGTAGATGTGAGAGGTAAAGCTGAAGAGGAAGCGCCAGGACCTCGCGATGGAATCTCCAGCCAGGGTTTATTAGGCCCGATGAAGTGTATATTACTGATTTGAGCACCGAAACGTTGATACGCAGGAGCGTAACTAGCCATGATATAAGGGTCAGCGGTAATGAACTCATCTAAAAATCACTTACGTATATACGGCCGTTGGTGTAGTGTTGTATGTGAAGCTCAACCGCTCCCAATTCTGACCTGCCCATTCATTTAATACACCCTGATCACCTCCATCCCAGCTTCCCTTGCTCTTCACTACCTCCATGATTTCTGTAAACTTTGCTTCGCTAGGCTCGAGGACAAAGAAACCTGAGTTGAATATATCTGGCCACCCGACATCTGGAACGGCCGCAAGACTGGCAGAGATACGAAATAGATGAGAAATCGGTCGTAGAGTGAGTACATCGGCATCAAGAAATATGATTTTTCGATAGGAGGTGAGACGGAACACGTGTAACTTTGTCAGTACGGTCCTGAGGTCAAGACGACCTGTGAAGGGAGTTGAATCAGGTAGTATCTATCGCACGTCGAACTTACTCACCTAATAGCTTCAGCCCTTCCTCAGTATCTTCTTCAATGACTTCCACACCAATAACCACGTCAAAGGCTCTTCGCAACTGCTTTATAGTGTCCACATTTAGAGTCTCTGGAGTTACAAGACATACTCGGTCAAATTCGGACGGGTCATACTCATCAGGATATGCCGGAGGAGAAGAATGAACATCTTGCAGCGCAGCTGCGACAACAAGAGCACCAGGCAGATAGCTGTCTGAAGTGACGAGAGTGACGAATGCAAGTTGTGGTGAAGTCGACATGATCTCCAGCGTTACACACCCACCCTATGAAGCCTGTTACCAATCAGTAACGAAACAAGCACCCTCAAGCCATGCATACCTCCACAGTAAGAAGCGGTTTCTTCGTGACCCGTTCAGTTACTAATTATATTCAAAACGGAGCCTGAACAAAAGAAGGTTCATCGGTCCGAGCCAGTTACTAGGAAGATCTTTCTGACACTTACTGACAGATCTTCCTCCACTCAACATGCTTCCATGTGCTCTAACGCGAGGTTAGTGGATTTCGTTTCATGCCTCTAGGTCGAACGCAAGTTGTGGAGCGTGGACGTAGAGCGTGTAGCCTGCCTCAGGCAACTGTTCGGCGTGCAGATCATTCATGACACGTTGAAAGGGTGCCCAAGACTAGAAACGAGACATTTAGTGCCTACTGATGTCTATCATGAAATTAAAGTCTCTTCCAGGTAAGATATTAATAATCTCAACATCTACATAGTCATTCGTGACCGTACGCCGAAGAAAAATTCTAGGAGACAATGCCATGCAAAGACGCCACATGATTTGAAGATTCATTCGAACTAGACCCATACTACCATGCCCTAAGACCTGAATATCGAATCCTAGCCTGACTAGCAGAAGGGAAAGACTAAGTAGATGAATGTGACGATGGTTTTCAGGTACTGGCCAGTGAGTCACCAATCCAGCAACTTATTAAAGTACTCTCGAGTTCTAGCAAATTCAGATGACTCGGGAGCGACCTAATAGTAGCGACACATGAACTAACGAAGCAACTGTGGACGCGAACTGTAAGTAGATTAATATGGCGACGTACGCCATAGCACAGATGGTATTGGGATCTGGTAATTAAAGGCAGGAACAAAAGAGATAAACATCAACTCTTTCAAGAAAAGAAAGATCTATGCAAGGCCAAGCGACTTTACAAGCATGTCTTCTGTCTGATTCCCGAGTATATCAACCCCTCCCTTAAACCACATTGTAAACCATAAAGTGGCGAAACCTGCACCATATCCAGTTCCAACAGCAACCTGTTGCCAAGTGTGATGTCCGAGCCACACGCGGGACAGTACCACCATGGAAGCCCAAGGAATGACTAGGAGGGGAACTAGGGTGCGGAAATTTGCTGAAGAACCAGAAGAATCATACTCCAACGATTTGTGGAGTGGGAGATATAGACATGCAGCAGATATATAGAGTGCGTAATATGTAATCCCTGCAGAGTGTGTGCTGGGCATTCTGAACGGTAAAGACAAATAAGGGTTTGTTGGCTTGTGTCATTCCAATACCGGCACGAACCCATAACTAAGCTTCTTCGATGTTCCAACGGGTCTTGGCTGCCGCACGATCTTCTTGACGACTTTAACGCTTGAAAAGCATGCAAGAGCCCCTACAATGAAATAGGTTACTCCAGCAGAAAGGGTGTATAGCTGAAAGCAAGCAGTCAAGGTTGTCACAATAAGCTGAGTCTTTCGTCGAGCGAAGTCAACATAATCCAACCCGAATACAAATATTGACCGACCTTATCAAATAAGTACAGCAGGGGCCACAGATGCTGTTTTTGTTTGCTCAACATCTGTCGACGGGGAAATGGTGACATGTCGGAGTAATCCGAATGGGCGCCAGGCGGTATGAAATTTATTTTCTCAAGGCTTAATATGATCGCTACCAAGTACAGTGATACTACATGAACGATGAGTTACCCAATAAAACTGATACAAATCCTCGATTCCTAATCAGGCCCCCGGGGCTATCTGATATCAAGAACGTCGCTATAGTCCGACTCGCATTCATCCTGCAGTCCTTCTGCAAGCTCCCATTGGAGATAATGTGAAGGCGGCGACGTGCGATATCGTCCTCCACGTCCTAGCGGGAAAAGGGGACGAGCCATCTCGAGGGCCGACCATTCCTTGACCCCTCGTTCAAGGTCAATGCCAGGGTTAATGACTTCCCTTTTCCGTAGAACAACATCTCGCCATCTTTCGTAATCGCACTGCCCATTCCGCATTAACCAGGCAATGACCATACTTGGGGCCCATTGCACACCCAAGCGACAATGGACTAGAACGCGACTGTCGTCCTGCCGTAATGCGTTATCGATGAAATCTACAGTGTCGTCAACGGTGGCAACCAAATTGCGAGCATGATAT
Source organism: Gomphus bonarii (assembly GCA_003316585.1). NCBI lineage: Eukaryota > Fungi > Basidiomycota > Agaricomycetes > Gomphales > Gomphaceae > Gomphus > Gomphus bonarii. The sequence continues at coordinate 7,300 of QFEC01030300.1, read as the reverse complement.
GGGTCGCTTGGCACTACAACATCATGGTAGGCAATCGAAGGCTTGGTAGGAAACTCCCGGTCTGGTGAATGCAGTATCGACACAACATGGGTAATGCGCAAGCGTGAGAGTGTCGCAAAATCCGTGCCCGTATAATAGTCAGAGATGAATAGATGGTCAGGAATGATTTCGGAATACTGGGGAAGAAAGGTTTTGCCTCTCGGTGTCATAGAAATACTGTTGATGTAGTCGGAAAGTCGAGATTTAGTGAGTCCGGAAGGGATCGAGGAGTGGGAAAGGAAACTCCGGGAATTCGAACGCGCAAGCTTGAGCAGTTTGCTTTGTTCCTTTTGTAGGGACTGCATCATGTTCTGGGGGTCTGGCTCACTGGGAGACCTGAGGTTGAGCTTGGACAGAGCTCTCGAAAGCTTTGAAAGTCCTCGCCCTGTTGGAGACGAGACATCGTTGAAGTAGACTGCAGCAGGCATATGCAGAAGTGGCATCGATTATATGGTCGATGTGGGTGTGCGATAGGCCTTGACAGATCCGACATGCTTGAATTTATGGACCTGATATTAAAGCGGTCAGCTCGAACCCCATGATAACACAACAAAGGATCTTTAGAAGCAGAAGACATAACAAAATAAAGTTAAAGTCTTCGTGATACACAAAATACTTTCAGGGACAAGCGGACAGGACAATGGGGGGCGCAGTCTGGGCGTGACGCGGAACCATACTGTTTGACGCCACCAAGTAGCTGGCTCAACGAGTTTTCATCACTGATCACATTACACGCAATGCAGGGTCATCCACTTCATGTGCATAATATTTGACAGTTATCATCTCAACAATAGCCAAGGCAATAGATTATTGGCAATCCTTATTCTTACACAGCTTCCACAACCTCCTCTGCTTGTTTGGCTCTGATCCACAGGCCGCCCTGCAAAATAAATTCTTAAATCAGAAGTAATACAAGTATACGCTGTGATGACTTACATCCGCATACATCGTAAGATGCGAGCGCATGAAGCACTTTTCAAGCAGCCTTCGCTTGCTGAATGTAGAAGGATCCTTCCAGCTTTCAGGAACTCGGGTGTGTGGAGGTTGACACTCGGGCGCAAGTTCTATGTGTTCATAGCGCTGTAACAAGCGCACGACAAAGAATGAAGTCTCGTGATAGGCAAACTGCTGGCCGAGGCACTTTGGTGAAACCACCGAAATCATTGAATTGATGGGATTGATATTTGAAAGTTGATATTACGTACTATGCGTGGCCCAGCATTGAAAGGTAAAAATATAAATGGGTTAGATGTGTACTTCTGGACGCGAGAGTCCAACCAGCGATCAGGATCGTATATATGGGCATCCGTGCCCCAATAAGTTTCGCATCGATGAAGATTGAAGACGGAGTATACAAGACTAAAGCATTTAAACGATCATTGAAAGGATCACTCATCGTTAATATATTACACACCGCATATTGGGAGGAACATATATCTTCCCACCATCATCATCAAACCAAGTAGTTTCATTAATTGCTTCTCGTATGTTGAACGGTACTGCGACAACAAACATTAGTCGAGTGCAATGGTAGGATTCAACGTGGTATCTCCTACCAGGAGGATATAACCGAAGAGTTTCGTTAAGTACTGCCCTGAGATACTTCATATTGCGAAGTTGGTCATGACTAAGTGTACAGTCATTAAAGGAATCATGAAATGTAGGGGTCTATAATTTCACCTAGGCGGTCGGACTCCTCCAACAGTTTCAATGATTTCCTCCCTAAGGCGGCGAAGAACCTCGGGATGCATGGCAAGGCAGTAAGTTACAAAGGTCAACAAGGATGCTGTCTGTAAATATATCTGTAGTCTTACGCTCCGTGTAAGTGGAGATATACATACGGTATCGCGTCCTGCTAGTAGGATGTTGAGTGTCTCATCCACTATCACCTTCATATCTAGTACAAAGTCGTTTGATTGGAATTTCACGACAAGTTGAGTGCATACCGACTGTCACATTCAGAAGATGACCCAACAGTGTTTCTTCATCTTTCATGCCGTCCATATTTCGTTTAGTCATGGCGCTCCTCACAATAGAGCCAATGAACTCCCTAATCTCCGCCATGGGGGCCTGCAATTTGTCGCTGAATATTTCCGGGAGTGGCCATAAATTACCAAGTTCCATACGGCTCAGTAAATTCATCTGAGCAGTGGCGAAAGCACGGGCAAACCGAGTGCTTGGGGTACTAGTAAAGGTAGACTGTTGAGCGGAATATCGAATATTGTGAGGCATAGAGAGTGGAGAATCGAGGCTGTTGACTGAAGCACCAAGGAGAAACTCTGATGCCGAGTCAAGGGTGAAGCGTGCTATATGGGCGTTGAGTCAAACCAACGCTGGTGGAAAGAAAGAATAGACTCGCAAACAAGATCCTTGGAAACGATGTTTTTAAGCAATCAAGAATATGCTCATGACAGGGCGCACCTGGATGTCAACCGCCAGGCCAGCGTCAAAACGCTCTTGCATTTTTTGAAGAGCAATTGCCGCCTTCCTTTCATAGAGAATTAAATCTGTGACTCGCTCCTTAGAGAAAAAAGGCCTTGTCACTGTGGAATAAATGTTATTCGGAAATATGGGCATCGATGTGTATTCACGAACTCTTCCTGTGAAACTGCCACATTTCGCCATCACTATTGAATACTCCGACCCCTAACATACCCTCCATGATACCATTAAAGAGGTCACCTTTGCGATAATTATCAAACTCGGTAGATAGAACTTTCTTAATGTTGTCAGGGTTCATCGTCAAAAACCTGTCATCTCCAAGAATCTCCAAAGTACACGTCTTGCCTCCTCCCGCAAGTTTAAAGGCGCCAAGGAGTGGATCTCCAAGATACTCGCTCTTGTCGATAGTGAAACCCCGAAAGAGCATGTCAATATTCCACGGGAGAACTCCATCAGCGCGAGGGGCGACGCGAGCCCCCAATCGTCGGGCTGCTAGGGTGATCTTCAGTCGTTTTAAACCAGAGTAGACACGCAGACAGAGAGGGAGCGAGAAAATATACACGCAAACAAGCACACCAGGCGTGACAGAAAGAACAGACCAATATTTAGAGAAGAAAATCAGGAGGGAATGAACTACCACTGGTGGGAAAAAGAGAACAGGGATCAGAGTTGTAAAGAGATAATACAACCCCGGTGTAAGAGCCATGGCGATAGAATCGCCTGAGACTCTACTTTAAATCTCGGAGCACACAGTAGAACACGGTTGAACACCAGGAAGATGTTTCACGTGAGGTCATCACTCGGAAGTTCGTTTTGGGCCCTCTCCCTGGTTCAAACCCAGTAAACTCCGATTTATTATTTTGAGACCTAGAAAGTCGGAAAGACTATCCTAATAATTGCTTCAAGTCGTCCTGCAGTGAGCCAGAGCTTAATTTTACCTGATGTGTCCAACTCCTACAAACGTCTAGCTCTGGATCCAGTTCGCTAGCCCCCGACGGGAGTATTAATGCTTACATAATAGTTGACCTAGTGTTTAAAATTAGATTGCGAGGGCGAGAATCGGCGTCTCGGAAACAACCCGGACAGTTGCTTATTGTAGCATTATTACTTTCGGCGATGCTGTTACACAAATACGACATTTCAATTTGAATATTTCTACGGACAAAACAGGCTACGATGACAGCGCTAAGGAATGGTGGGCAAGAAACGGCGGGAGGTTAACAATTCACGAGGGGGGGTGGCAAGAAAACATCAGGCGACAGGTGAATGCGGACAGGAACTTGAGAGCTGGGGACAAGAACAAATGAGGGTGTGAAAACGATGACAGGGATGGAAGCTAAGTTAGTAATACAGATCTACAATTTTTTTTGGGAGTGGTTTGAGGATAGGAATCTTGTAGTGTTGACGATGAAGAATGGATGGACAAGAATGATGTGAACTCCTTGTCGCGGATGCAGAGTTAGAAATAGAGACAGATGTACGATGCGTGGACAGTGGGAATAAGGGCTCGCAAGACCTTGCCTCCCCATCGTTGTGATGTATGTCCGAATGCGATGCGACTGCGTAACTGCGGGTGAAGACCATGATGCGTTGTGACCGTCCTCGTTCCGAGAAGATGATGGAGTAGTGCAGTGTAAAAGTCCGGATGTATGGTTGGCTGGGGAAAGGAAAATGGTAATTGATGAGGCGGGATTGAAAATATCGGGAACTGCAATGCAGGAGTCTATGCGACATGAAAAGAGAGAATGCGAAAAGAAGGAGGAAGACATCCTGAGGCCTAATTCCATTGAGAAGCATTGCCAGAACCCCCTGCCGGTTGGGTCGGCAAAACGCTGTTAGATTTCATCTGCCAATGTGTGTCGATGCTGACAGGGAAAGTTTGCTCCACAACGCCATTCACTCCAGTGCCACCAAGACCGCGTCGCTGATGAGGTGTGCGTCCCTCCCGAGGTCCTCCAGACATACGGTGTTGCTGGTGGCCAAATTCAGTACCACGCCGATTAGAGGTCTTCATCGGATTTTGATGCATAGTGCTGTCATACTGCCCATACATCCCTCCGCGAGCAGAGTTAGCGGATACCGAAGTACTTGAAGTTTGAGAAGGATAATAAGCACTGGGAGCGGGATATGGCGGGGGTGCAGAGGAGGGAGGGAGTGTTGGATAAGTAGTACCAGGAGGTGGAGCGGGAATCCAACCGTTTCCAACCAAGGGTAATTGTTGGTGTTGAGAGTGTTGTCCCGTCACAGAGGCGGGCTGGGGCATCATCACACCCTGCTGCATGGGAAAAGGGACGGGGTACAGTTGAGGATGAGGGGGCAAATTCTGCCAGTTTCCGATGGTCGATGCACCAGATTGGGCTTGCCCCTGAGACTGGTCGACAGCTGTGCCCGATGTAGACAAATATTGCCCGAGCCGTTCAGGAGGGTAGACGGGGATGAAAATTCCACCAGGTTCCCTTTGGATATATCCTGTAGGCCTCACAGGCGCAGGTGCGAGCTCCACGCCTGGAGGAGGGTTGAACCAGGGAACGAAAGGGACGACGTTCTGTGGAGCGCAATGTTATGTGCATAAATATTTTCGGCAGATAGAACAAGAAAGAAAAAGACGGACCCTGTACAGCGCTGCCATCCATGGAAACGGATTAGATCCGTCAGCTGCGGGCTGACCCGCAACCTGCGAAGGGTAATACCCATACGGGCCATATGGTGTCGGAGGCATCGCGTAAGGAGGTATCCATGAAGGAGCTTGAGCATAATAACCAGAATTGGTAGGTGCAGAGCCCGCAGAAGAAGGTGCATAGACAGATGAGGCGTCAGGGTTCGATGGGGGCGGCGTAGAAGTCACCGTTTGCGAGTCTGGCTCAGAAAGAGCCTCCTGGTGCGTCGATTCGGCATGAGGAGAAGTCTGCCTTACAGTTACGTCGGCGAGCGTGAGCGTGGTGTTGGCAGAATGGTTTTGTACCTCCATACTAGCATCTGGGGCGCCGTCCGAGCAGGACGATCCCGCAGATCCCGTTTCAAGCCTTGCTTGCAGCTGGCTAGAATATTCTTCGACATGGTCTCCGAATTTCAACTCGGCCCCCTCATTCAGTGAACCTGGATCAAACTTACCCTCAGAGTCTAGAGATGTGTTCTCCGAAGAGTTTTTGTCATCAGCTTGGATCCCATTGACCTGCTCCGCCTTGACTCTACCGACCTCTGGGGCAGACGCAAATCTAACATGCCCACTCTCATCTACCTCATTCCCTCCCTCCAGGCTGTTTTGAACTTCTCCCATACAGCTGTCTCCGTCAAACTCGGCCGAGCCGCGATCAGTGCGTAAAAGGCCCTGATTGAAACGACCGCGACCGCGATATCCCCATCTCTTGGGTGGATTAGAATCACGCATCTGTACCTTGATTTTACGATCGTCGTAAACGCGTAGATGCTTGCGAGTCAAAAAATTAGAATAAAATGAGTTTACATTGGTCAACGACAAAGAAATGAGTGTACCTGTTCTTTGATAGCTTTTTGAGAGGCCTCATAATCAGTAAACTTGACGAACGCAAAGGCACGTCGGTGTACTGGTGCTGAAGTTTAGTATATCACATAAGGACAGAAGCAGCATTACTTGAAAAAAACATCACTTACTATGGTACCCAGGCTTCACAAACCTCATTTCTTCAATGGTACCATACTGTCCAAAAACGTTCCTAACTCTCTCCTCATCCCACGTCTCCATGTCCAACCCACCGATAAACAACTCGCGTCCGTCTGGTATCTTCTCCTGGACCTCCTCGAATGCACGCCTCATCGGGAATCCATGAGGCGTTACATAAGGCACGGGGAAGGCCTGCGGCACGATGTATCCCTGCCTGGGCATGATCGGCGTCATGTAGCCTGGCACAGTCGTATAGGGTACACTGTACCCTTGTGCGGACGCATACATGGCGTCTTTCCTCATTTCGTCAGCTTGTGAAACGTATCCCCCCGACGGGGTACGGGGAGTGACGGGAAAACCGGAAGTTATCGGAGACTGCTCGACCATGGATTCGAGGTCAGGTGTGTGTGGGACGGCTGATACCGGGGTATTGGGCTCAGTGTGCACTCGTGAGGCGTTGAGAGTGGTGGAGATTGGTGGAGGTGACGGTGCCCCTGAGTGTACACTTCCGTGGGAGTGAATATATTTGTCAACACGGAAAAAAGAAAAATATGCAGTTAAATACTCACAAACTTCTTCTCCCTAACCAGGCACCTCTTTTCCCTCTTCCGCGTCCAGCTATATTTCCACTGCCTTCACTACTCAACGGGGGAAAGTCACTTTCGGAGAATGTGATCTGGCTTTGTTGCTGCTCTGGTTTATTGGGTGGAGGCTGCACATGTGCTCCAGAGGTCATAGGAACGACTGCCCAATGGGAATCTGGCTCCTTTTCGCGATCGTGAGTAGACTGAGGATGTGAATGCGTAGCATTCGCATCGTTAGGTCCAAAGGGCATAGACGGGTGAGGAGGCTGTGAGTAAAACCCCGAGGAATTACGTGAGTGTCCGTGGGGCCCATATTGAGAATAAGGTGGGTGATGCGGTCTGCCATAAGTATGCGACCAACAAACAAACAGGCTGGGGACGTATTGAAGAGCCTGAAAAGTACCAGATGACGCGTAAGAACCCATTCGAAAAACAAGGAATGGTGTCAGTAAACGATGAGGTAAAAGAAATCAAACTCGCCGTGATGGCAGAAACAGCGTCATTCCTATGTTCCCACTTGACCGCCCACATAGATCGCTGTGTCAGCGGCTGCTTAGGTTCTTCATCCCCGTCGTCTCTGATGGACGCGGACGTG
>QFEC01030263.1:1439-11663 GCA_003316585.1 Gomphus bonarii | reverse complement strand
CTCACACTCTCCCCTGCACCTCCGGCACTCCTTGCACTTCACACAGATCTCCAGCACCACGACCTCATATGCATCAGGGTCATTAATGACATACAACAGATGGGTGGCCTCGAAAGGTCCAAGACCCACCTGTCGACCCACCTCCCTCATGTCTCTGGCCTGCTCGCTCAGCCAGGCATTATGGGTGTTCCACAGCCTAGCTTGTTCCTGCTGGCACCACTTCTTCTCCCCATCTGCCAAGATAAGCTCCTGGTGTTGCCTCTGCTCCACCTCTTTGGCTTTGTGGAGCTCCTGCGCCCAGAGTTCCCCTGGAGATAACACCTCCACAATGATGTTTTGGTCCCTGGCTGGACCACTGGCCTCCGCAAGGCATGCAGCCTCACAGGCTGCCCATTCCTCCACCTTGCGCTTTTCAAGGGGTACCCTCTCCGCCTCCTCTTGGACCTTCTGCTCCTCCTCCACCTTTTTCAGGCACTCTCCCTCTGCCTTCTGCTAGCGCTCTGCCTCTGCCTCTGCCACCTTCTTCACCACTCCCTCATTATACTGCTCTGTGAGCACATGGATTTGTGCGGCAATGTCTTCTAAGTTGCTCATTTTGCAGACTCTGGGTGATGAGCATACTTGAGAAAATGCAGAAATGCTACATCCTTATATACCTACTCCAGTCAAGTGCTAACCTACTTTCCCATGGCAACTTCCATCTTAATGACCACAGCCTCAAGGCTCAGCCTTTAATGGGGAGGTACTGTTAGATCCTAGGTTCCCTCTGACAAATCTCCACCCTTAGCACCCATTTATCATTCATCTCTGTGCTCCTCTGGATCGATCTCAGCCCTCTGGACAGATCTCTATCCTCTGTCATACTCCATGCCATGGACAACCCCCATGTAGCTAGCCTCCACATACTCCATACTCCATCTCCATCATTTCTCCCACATAATCAATCCGATACATGGACCTCCACGTCACTCCTTCTATTACCTTCCACGTCTTCTTCTAGTATGTTCTATAGTTCCACATGACCCCATCTCTCATTTAGCATCCCTGCATCCTAGTTTAGTAACTCCTCTGCATTCAGATGACCCTGCTCCATATTAATCCCACACTCTGAATGTATTTAAACCTCCATGTATTCATAGCTAGTTCCCTAGTTCGAATATTGATTTAGTCTTACCTCATTACCTCTGTTCTCACTCCATAACCTCCACTCCGCAACTCCATAAATTCAAGGACAAGATGACACAAGAGGGCACAACACATAAGTTGAAGTCAAGTCCTCTTGACTCCACACCCTGGCTCGAAATCAATCATTCAACCACTCTGGACCTCCTGGACAAGACATCTCTGACTCCAGACTTAACATTGTCATCCCATGATACAGTGGGAGGATGATAATGTAGACTGGGTTGACATTGCTGGCAGTTTGGAACATTGCCATCTTTGCATACTCCCTTGTGGCATTGCAAGACCTATCCCCAGTGAATCCCTCAAACATAAAGGGAGTAGAGGATATGCCTAGGAATATTGGGTCTCCAGCCTCATAGGGCTGATGGATTGTGGGTTTCTTCTGCCAGGGAAGGGATAGATGTAGGGTGCATATATGCACTATACCACCTTTGAGAGCTCCAATCATAATATATACTGTTTTTGCTCAAACAACCTGACAGAACAGTTCAACAGGGGTTGAGTATGTTATTCTTGGATTAGGTCCTCTTGGTAGGGATGTAGGAGGTTGACAGAGAAGATGGGATGGGTGCCAACAAAGGATGGTGGGAGTTGGAGGCCATAGGCATTCCATGATACAACCTTGTTCATTGAATAAGGACCCAACCATTTATGATCCAACTTCTTCATTGGGCAAGTGGCTGTAATGTTTTGTGTGTTTAGCCAGACCTTATCACCAATCTTGTGTGTGGGAGCAGTCTGATGGTATAGGTCATAGAATCATGCCGTATCATCTGCAGCCTTTGACAGGGCAGAGCATGCTTCATTTGTGGCCATCTCCATGTGAGTGGTGAATTCATCAAGTGCTTCTAATTGGGTCTCTCAGGTGTTCTAGTCCAATTATTGGGTGCTGACTGCTATCAAGCATGAAGGGGGTGGTTTGTGTTGTGGAGTGGATCCAATTGTTATATGTAAATTCAGCAAGAGAGATCCATTCTAACCAGTCATCTTAACATTGATTGACAAAGAGTTGGAGGTATTGTTCAATTTCCTGATTGACTTGTTCAATCTGGCCATCAGACTGTGGATGGTAAGCTGTGGAGGCTGCAACCATGATACCTAAGAGCTTATTTAGTTCTCGCATGAACTGAGAGACAAATTTAGTGCCACAGTCACTGATGACCTCCTTAGGTAGATGTCAAAGTATGATCTACTGAGCCTCGATTCCCTCAGTTGTACTGACCGAAGTCCGACTGACTGTATTACAAGCTACAGACTTCCAAGTCTTACAAGTACTATTTGGTTCGGCTTGGCTCAGTTTGGTACATCACACTTTACTATATTCTTCATTACTCACTTGCTTTGCTTTGGTACCCTTCAGTACATATACAGGCATGTATGCCCACCTTTTCATATATTATTATTCTTACCTCCATACTTTACATTCTCGTTTCCATGCCTTGTGCAATGTTGTTGCATATCTTATGGCATCCCATTCTCTATATAAGTAACTAGCCCTCATGTATGTATTCTCTGTTCAGATTATCAACTAAGTTAGACATATGCTACCAGTACTTAAGTTAGTAGTCCAACTGTCTGGTACCAAGCATCTCAGACCCCTACTGAACATCAGTCTGAAATCCAGTGGTATGGGCAGGAGGATTGGTGCAACGCAAGAATGTTGAAGCCAACGCCATGTCCAACCCTCAGCTCATTGGACCAAGCCGAACCACCCAAAACAAGAGCGTGTGTGCATGCACTTAACAGTATAATCTGAACCAATCATCTTCATGTCAATTACTACTCAAACAATATGCCTCCTTGCACTAGAGCTATTGTCTGAGCTGAACATAGTCGGCTTACCCCTACAGTCTTACAGCAAAGAGCACGTGGAATGTCTTCTACCCCACCTCTCCACTTCGGTCATAACACTTTGCCCCACTCACTCCATTCTCTTGGTTCCCTCTCACGATCTGCTCAAATTGAAGAGGTTATCAGTGATGAACTGTACAAGCAACAAGGTGATGGCAAATACAATAATAACCCAGATAGGAGCAAACACAACTTGGCCAGGCCTCCTGAGGTCCCCAAACCAGACGATCCTCCTATTTTGCAATTTACTCCTCCAAGGGCTGCTTCTCCTCCCAGAGGCACCCCTCAACCCATAAACAATCAGGACCTCCTTGATGCAATCTTGGAGCTTGGTAGGACCACCCAGAAGCAACACCAAGATGGTCAGACCACCTGAACTCAGGACCCAGACCCATTCGATGGGGCCAACCTGAAGAAGCTCAAAAGCTTCATTTTTATGTGCAACATGAATTTCTGAATGTGACCCAATTCCTTTACTGATGATAGGCAGAAGGTCAACTATATAATCTCCTACCTGAAAGGGACCATGCTGGAATGCTTCAAGCCATATCTCACCAGCGATCCCCGAACCGAGCCGAGATTGGCCACCAACTTAGATGGGTTTCTCAACAAATTACAAATCAACTTTGGTTCCTGGGACAAACAAGCTGAAGCTGAGATTGCTCTCAAAAAATTAACTATGCACGAAAACCACAAGGCCACTCGGTTCTTCATGGAATTTTACTGACTCACCACATTCATCAATTACAACAACAATGCTCTGCTTCAGAAGGCCTGTACGGCCCTACCGAAGCGAATCAAGGATGGCTTGGTCCATTTCTACAAGCCTCAGACCCTCAACCAGCTCCAAAACATCATTCAGTAGATCAACATGAGATACTGGGAGAGAAAGGCAGAGCAGGCCCAAGAGGGTCCTGCCAAGCTGAAAAAAGAAGGAAAGTCAGACAAGCCCAAGTCCACTAACATGGACAAGTCTGACAGCCCAAAAAAACCTAAGGGTAAGGGCAAGGACAATTCTACATCCCAGCCAAACTCACCTGAGTATGCGAACAAGCTTGGTAAGGACAGCAAGCTCCTTCCCAAGGAATGCCAGCAACGCATCAACAATAATCTTTGTCTCTTGTGTGGCACTGACAGTCACAAAGTCACAGACTGCCCAAAATCAACTAAGGCATGAGCGATGACCACTCCTTCAACCCCCAATGTGGCTACTACCTCAGATGCCAGAGCCAAAAATTCAGCTAAGGCAACCAAGCCAAAAAAATAGTCCACGACTCTTTGGCCTCTGAGCACCCCAAGAGTTGTGTTGACTCGGCTGGTGCTAGTAGTGAGGTTAAGCTCAATGCTTCCACTTTATTTAATCCAAGCTCTTTAATAGTTTACCTGTCTTCCGATTCCATTCCCAGTTCTTCTGATATCCCATTCAAATGCTTGATTGATTCAGGTTCCACTCATAGTTTTATAGAATCTACTTTCATCTGAAATCATAGTATACCCACTCGTTCCATCCCTCCCATTCCTCTGAAATTATTTGATGGTAGTATGAACTCGGTCATTACCGAATTAGTAGAAATACCTATCCGCTTCCCCCCAGGACACACACATTCCATAGAATTTTATGTCACATCATTAGATACATCTGTTTTGGTAGTTCTTGGACACAACTGGCTCACCCAATACAATCCATTGATTGACTGGGTACTGGGCAGTATTAAATTCCGAACAACCTCTATGAGGTCTATGGATGTCCCAATGGCTTTGGCTGAGCCAGCTCGAGCTGCCTTGCCCTCGCCCGAGTCTGGATCCACCCGAAAGCTGGAAGCTCCGCATATAGCTCTAGTTAATGCAGCCGCATTTGCACATGCATGCAAGCTAGAAGGTTCGCAGGTTTTTTGGCTAGACCTCTCAGCCATTGATGCTCCTTTGGCTTGGTCAGCTAAGGTCCCCTCTGCTCCATCCATCTCAGTCAACCTAGAAAATGTCCCGGAAGAATATCACAACTCTGTGGATATCTTCAGCAAAGCAAAAGCTGAGACTCTAGGACCACATCGACCTTATGATCTCAAGATCACCCTGGAAGATGGTGCAAAAATGCCTCATCCACCTCTGTACTCCCTGTCAAAATTGTCACTAAAAGCTCTCTGCATGTTTTTAGATGAACGTCTGAATATGGGATTCATCTGGTCCTCTACATCTTCATATGGTGCTCCAATCCTGTTCATCCATAAAAAGGAGGGCTCGCTTTGGCTATGTGTTAACTTCCAGGCACTCAACAAAGTAACCAAGAAAGATCGCTACCTGCTCCCACTCATTTCAGATCTTTTGGACGCTCCACACAAGGCTTGAATCTATTTAAAAATCAATCTTTGGCATGCATTTCATTTAATCCAAATCGCTGAAGGAAATGAGTGGAAGATGGCATCCAAGACTTGCTATGGGTCATATGAATGGTTGGTCATGCCTTTTGGCTTGTCCAAGGCTTTTCAAAGGTTTATGAATGATATCCTTGGTGACCTATTAGATCACTGCACAGTCGCATATATTGATGATATATTGGTCTATTCTGACACTATCAAACAGCACCAAGAATATGTCTGCAAATCATTACGAGGACTCAGAAAACATGGCCTATATGCTAAAGCAAGCAAATGCAAATGGCACAAAAATTCAGTCAAATTCCTCAGTTACATCCTCTGAACCGATGGACTCACTATGGCTGAAGAAAAAGTCAAAACCATCTGTGAACGGCCCAAGCTGAGAAAAGTCAAAGACGTTCAGTCCTTCCTCAGCTTCACTAATTTTTACCGTTGTTTTATTTTCAATTACTTGGACATCACCATACCCCTCACTCGCCTAACTTGTAAGGGTGCACCCTGGGCTTGGATTGAAGACTGTCAAAGGTCTTTTGACTTTCTCAAGGCTGCCTTTACCTCAGCACCCATCCTCACGCATTGGGAACCCAACCAAACTATCATCATGGAGACCAATGCATCTGATTATGCTCTCACAGCTATCCTTTCCATCCTTAACTCTGAAGGTGAAATTCATCCAGTAGCCTTTCACTTGCAAACTTTTTCAGGTCTGGAGCTCAATTATGATGTGCATGACAAAGAGTTGTTAGCAATCTTTGAGGCTTTCAAACATTGGCGACACTATCTGGAAGGCTTGGCCAAACCAGTAGATGTTGTTACCAACTATAAAAACCTTGAGTATTTTTCTACCACTAAAGTGTTGATCCATCAGCAGGCTCATTGGTCCAAATACCTATCTCAATTCAACCTCACTTTATGGTTCCATCCTGGTAAGCTCAATACTAAGCCCGATGCTTTAACTAGATGTTGGGATGTCTACCTAAAAGAGGGAGGTAGCAACTATGGAACTATCAACTCGCAAAACCTTCGGCCAATCTTTACATCCTCACAGCTCATAGAATCACTTCGCGCAACTCAACTCATCATTCCAGCTCTTTGAGCAAGCATCATCATGGACTCTGAGACACTCCATTCTGACATCCTATCCGCACTCCCTACAGATCCCATAGCATTGCAACATCTCAGTCAAGGGTGCCATAACTTGTCTAACAGCGTGAATACTGGAACAAGTGGTCATGGTGGACATTAATATGAGATCAGGAGTGTGAGTCAGAAAATACTGTGAAGAACGGGCTGAGCCAAGGTTCTTGCATATTACTCGAGTGAGGTTGTAACTTTGGGCAAGGTTTGGAGTAGGGCTTGGCTTCAGCTTATGTGCTGCACCATCCAGATCTTGTAGATTTCCTAATTTCTGAGGGCAAGGTCTAACTGAAAGCTCAGGGTAATCTTAGTCAATTCTCTGACTACTGAACTACTAATTTACATACACATTATATATGAAATTAGTATTTCAAATTAGTCAGAAGATTTCAAATCAAAAGAACAAGGGGGTTTCCAGAACAGGAATTAAAACAAGGGCGAGGTGAAACATGGATGAGTATGAATAAGGTTTGGGAGAAGTTGTTACAAAGATTGTTGCATGAGACAATGGAAATTCCTTGAATAGGAAAACGTATCATGAGTGGAATTGTGAAGCGAATGAACTGAAGCAAGGTCTAGAACTAGGATGAGAAATCAATGGGGACTGAGCAGGGTTTCTGAAATAAGAAAGAGAACACTTAATCACGATTGACTAAATGATGGGGATCTTGTGAGGCGAGATCCTAACACATGCACCTAACAATCTTGTATATAATATATATGTAAATTAGTAGTTCTGTAGTCATAAGATCAACTAAGATTACCCTGAGTATTCTGCTCTCAGAAATTAGGGATACTATGAGATCTGGATGGCATAGCACATAAGCTGAAGCCAAGCCCTATTACAAACCTCACCCAAAGTTACAACCTTGTTTGAGTATATGCAAGAACCTCAGCTTGGCCTTTTCTTAACAGTATTTTCTGACTCACACTCCTGATCTCATATTAACATGTCTATCATGACCACCTGTTCCAGTACTCATGCCATTAGACAGGTTATGGCACCCTTGTTAAGTGCGTGCACACACACTCTTGTTTCGGGTGGTTCAGCTCGGTCCAATGAGCTGAGGTTCAGACGTGGCATCAGCTTCAACATTCTTGTGTTGTGCCAATCCTCCTGCCTGTGCCACTGGATTTCAGACAGATGTTCAGTAGGGGTCTGAGATGCTCGGTACTGGACAGTTGGACTACTAACTTTAAGTACTGGTAGCGTATGTCTAACTTAGTTGATAATCTGAACAGAGAATACATACATGAGAACTAGTTACTTATATAGACAATGGGGTGCCATAATATATGCAACAACGTTGCACAAGGCATGGAAATGAGAATGTAAAGTATGGAGGTAAGAATAGTAATATATGAAAAGGTGGGCATACATGCCCATATATGTACCAAAGGGTACTGAAGTGAAGCAAGCGAGTAATAAAGAATATAGTAAGGTGTGATGTCCCAAACTGAGCCAAGCTGAACCAAATGGTACTTTTAAGACTTGGAAGTCTGTAGCTTTGTAATATGGTCGGTCGGACTTTGGTCGGTACAAATGAGAGAACTGAGGCTCAGTAGATCGTACTTTGACAACCCTCCACTCCATCTAATCTACAAGCTATATCAAATTTATGAGGAATCTTTGAACAACCTGAGGATGTATGCTCCCTCAATATGGTGGACACCAAAGACCTCAGTCATGGCAGAGACCAGGGATGCAGAACCCCTCCACCTGATGGGCCTCCTGATAACAGTCCCCCTGACAATGACCCAGATGATGATGATAACCCTTACATGATGCTCCCAGTAACAGCACAAATATTGACTCAGATGAGCTCATCAAGAAGGTTTTCAAACATCTTGCCCAACCAACTGTTGCAGAAGCTGGCTCACAAGCCAAAATCCACATACCTGAGGTTTACGATGACACAAATCAAGCTAAGCTCCATATGTTCTTCCTTCAATGTATGCTGAACTTCCAAGATCGCCCATCCACATTCAAGACAGGTGCATCAAAGATTCAGTATGCCATATCATACCTCTCCAGCCCTGCTCTACAGTATTTCAAACCTGCTATTCTCAGTGAGATCTATCCCAAACCTACTTGGCTCTCTAATTAGGATGAATTTCACACCAAGCTTGAAATCAATTTCTGACCCTTTAACAATGCTGCACAAGCAGAAATAGAGCTTGAAAAAATAGTCATGAAGGATCACCACCAAGCTGCTTGTTACTTCATTGACTTCTCCTGAGCTTCCACTTGCACTCAGTTGAACGATGCTGCACTCGCTCACATGGCTTACAAGGGATTGCCCAAGCATATAAAGGACAGTCTCCTTGATTTTCCCTCACTTCAAGTCCCTCACTGAGCTTCATAACTTCACATTGGAACTTGACAGCAGATATTGGGAATGCAAAGAGTATGAGAATCTCACAAATCCCACCTGAGGTTCCAACACATCCTCCAACCAGTCCAATCCTCCCAACCAGTCTAACCAGACCTCCAACAGCTCCAACAACAACCAGAAGAGCCATAAGGAGACCAACAACAATAACAGCAGCAGCAACCAGAAGTCTTCAAACACACAAAGACTCCTGACCTTTCATCAAAGCTCAGGAAAGACAGCAAACTTCTGCCTGAGAGGCATCAACAACACATCAATCAGGAACTCTGCCTCCTTTGTGGTTCAAAAGGCCACATGGTTAAGGAGTGCCCAAAGTCAAAAACAACCAACTCCTCAAACCCTAAAGCTTGTGCTGTCAAGGTGAGCTCTGACTCCAAGGCCAAGGATCCCACAGCCATGGAATCAAAAAAATAATAAGCAATCTCAGAACCACATGGCCCAAGGATTGCAGTAACCTCACTCGCATGTTCAATTTAAATGTCATTTCTTCCACTCTTTCAAAGAACTCTTTAGTACTGAATTTGACATGTACCCTTATACTTAAAACCTGTCTAGTTACACTTCTTGATTGTGGTTCCTCTGATTGTTTTATTGAATCACAAGTAGTGCAGAAATATTCTCTACCTACAGTTTCTCTATCCCCTATTCCATTAAAACTATTTGATGGTTCTACTAATTTGACCATCACCCAAACTACAACTATCCCAATCCATTTTCCAACTGGTGAACTTCAGACAGTTATCTTCTATGTAACTTCATTGGATGGCAGCTGCTTTGCAGTAGTTGGCTACAACTGGCTCACCCACTACAATACAATGATTGAATGGGTATTAGGTAGTATTACCTTCAAGACTTCAGAAACAGTCCCCATGCCAACCCCTCTGGCTACCACAGCTCATAGCACCTCGCTTCCCAGCAAAACCTTGCCATACCCTCCAAAGTTAACAACACCTCAGATAGCTCTAGTGAGTGCTGCCACTTTTATGTGAGCTTGCAAACTAGAAGGATCTCAGGCATTTCAACTCAACCTTGCTGACCTCAACACTTTTGCCCAAGGTACAACTACAGTCAAAACCTCTAAAATTCCAGACAGCATTCAACAGCATGTTCCCAAACATTACCATGACTTTGATGATGTATTCAGTAAAGTTAGTGCTGATACACTAGCACCTCACAGATCTTATATCCTCAAGATCAATCTCAAAGATGGGACCTCACCTTCACTCGGTCCTATCTACTCTCTGTCAGTCTCCAAGCTTCAGTCACTCTGAGAATTCCTTGAT